>JAQGAF010004853.1:0-13321 GCA_034687865.1 Kryphioiulus occultus
TCAATGCACCATAACCTTCACGGTCACTGCGTGCACCGCCAACGTCACGGTAACATAATGATCATAGCGTGCACCTTCAGCATCACGGTAACATAATAATCACAGCGTGTACCGTCGACGTTACGGTTATCTAACGATCACAATGTGCACCATCAAAGTCACCGTAACATCTCTGTACGATCACCCGATCAAGGTATAACCATGTTGTCACCATCCCTAACCACAATGTTACCCACAGTGTTCGTCATAATTTAATGATGATCTCATTGTTTTGGCCAATTCTCCTCGCTTCCGTCAATACAGAAATTCTACTATGACTTCCATGACATCATTGAAGTCCCTGATGTTTGCAGTCAGGTGTACACTGTTTTGAAGAGTTGCTAACCCCTTGTCAGTAGTAATATATGTATTATGTTGACCTTTGTGCTCTTCATGAATTTAGATTCTGTGACCTGGGACGATGAAATGATTAAAATGTTGATTGCCATAAGATTAGAAATGAACAAAAAGTTTAACGACCCGTTGGCTTATAAGAAGAAGTTGTGGAGGATAATTTCGACCAGGATGAAAGCGGCAGGATGCTTTGTAGACGGCGAAAACTGCGACAAGAAATGGAGGAATTTAATGACGACTTTCAGACGCAATAAAGATAAAGTGAAGAAAAAAAATGGCAATTGGGCTGTAACGTGGCCTTATTTTCAATTGTTGAAGGATTCTGAATTGGGTGCAGATGTAGGTGTTGACATGTTGCTGTCCCAAGAGCGCCGCCAGCTCTTCGTGGGCAACAAAAAGCTGAAATGCGCAGAGCAGAGTGAGTTGTCACCCTTGCAATGTCCCGGGAATGCAGTACTAGCATTGCATATACTGTTTGTATTTCACATTACTACGCAATCCCCATACTCAAATTTGTTCTTGATCTTTATCAGATTCTCCAAAGAAAGCCAGCAGTTTCGGCAAGCCGTGCAACCAGGACTCCCTCTCTGACCAAGCATGTAATGAAATTAGTGACCCGCAGCCCATCGTCATAAACTACGTAGAAACAATAGACAGCAAAGCCAACGAAAAGGTAACTAAAACGACAGCAGCACTGGTCACACCATTGCACCTGTCCTCCTTACAAGCCACACTGCCCAAGAGCAGCCTATGTCCAAAGGACCACGGCTGCGCAGTCCATACCTTACAGTTGCAGGAAGAGGAGTCGAGCAGCAGCGAGGATTCGCCATCCAGGAGCTCCTCGCCTGAGGTACCCTTCCCCGAGTGCATGGTCACCCATAGCGACTCTTCAGGTCTCCCCGAAAATGGCGACACGACCAGAATAAAGCTGTCTAAGGATGAAGGTATGTAGTCACGCATCCATATTCAGATTGAATCAGGGGACGTGACTAGCCATCTAGAAAACCTGGAAATGTCAGGGAAATTGATTTTGTAAGGAAATGGCAAGGAAATTCATATAATGTATTTTCTCAGAAAAGCAGAAGAAAAGCTGTATTAATAACATAACAATAATAATATAGCTTCTTCCAGTTGGAAAGGATAGTGGATTGGACAGAAGTCACTTATCATTCATGTCAATATAAATACACCGAACCATCTAAGTTATATAAATCCAAATTATTTAAGATTACAAAAAACATTAAAAGTGGATGCATTCAATTTGTGATCTGCTTTTTCTAATAATTTAGCCTATGGCGTTTTCATTATTTTATGATTTTTGATGAAAAATCCATTAAAATTCCCTAAAATCAATTATTTCTGTTAATTTTTGAACAAAAAAACTCCCCTAAAGCATTTCCATCATCAATAATGCAGTGTTTAAGATACACTAAAAATCAATTATTTTTCCTACTTTTTCAAACATTTCGGCTTTGGCATCCCTTTGGTTATTAATATTACTGATTCTTTTTACAAAATTATGGGCTAAAATTTTGCTTTATGTGATCTAGAGTTTCTAAAAGTTATGCTTTCGATTCACTAAAATATTGAAAGGAACCTAAATACAGCATGCGAACGAATTGATGACTCCAAGATTTAAAATTCAGTAGGCTAAACATGTGATTTGGCCCTTTACTGAAGTGAAAATGTCAAGTCCGTAAATTGTGTTCGTTTCAAATTGTCTGGAAATGGTACAAAAAAGTGTCTGGAAAACCTGGAAAAGTCAGCGAAACTTAATTGAAGACCTGCTTAATTTCAGTATCGACTATCGAATTTAATAATTTTGGTTGTTTCCTTTAGATTCAGTGATGTGGGAGGATGAAATGATTAAAAAGTTGATTGCCATAAGAATAGAAATGAACGAGGAGTTTAAGAAACCAGTGGCTAAGAAGAAGTTGTGGGGTATAATTTCGGTCAGGATGAAAGAGGCAGGATTCTCTGTAGACCACAAACATTGCGACAAGAAATGGAGGAATTTACTGTTGACATTCAGACGAAACAAATTTAAAGTCAAGAACAATCCTGGAAGATCGGCTGTAACCTGGCCCTATTTTCAAATGCTTAATGAATCCGAATTGGGTGCAGAAATTAGTGTCGACAAACAACCATCCCCAGAGAGTAACCAGCTCTTCGTCGACGGTGAGTAGCCACCCTTGATGCTCAAGCTCTGTCTTGAGAATATGGCACTGTTTGTGTTTGACATTGCTTTGCAAGCCACCATTCAAATTTGTTCTTGATTTCCATCAGACCCACGAAATAATTCCATAGGCTACGGCTCGATGCTGGATACCCTCGCCGACCAAGAATTTATTGCAATTGGCGACACGCTGCCCATCGCCAGTAACTCGAAAGAAACCATAGAAGGCAAAACCAACAAAACAGTATCTCAAACGTTGGCACCAGCGCACCTGTCCTCGCAAGTGTCACTGCCCGAACCCAGCCGATACATGATGAAGAATAAAAAGCAAAAAATGCAAGAATCGCAACAACACAGCTTCTCGTCGCTGAACTCACAGATGCTTGACGAGGAGTCTAGTAGCTGTGTGTCCGACGTGCCAACCTCCAGGAGCTCCTCACCCGAGACACACTTCCCCGAGTGTGTGAACCACCATAGCGATTCTTCGACCCTACACTGTGTCCAGATGCGCAAACGGAAACGCAAGCAAAAGTCAGGCAGCATGCCACCAGCTTGGTTTGTGAAATACATGCAGAAACACGAGGAGGAAGAGCACGCCTTCAGGACAGAGTGCATACAACTGGAAAGGGATAGGCTTCAGGTCGAGAAGAACAAACTTGGAGAACTGAAGAACAGGTTGCGCATCGAACAACAACGGGTGAAAGAGTTGAGCGGCGTAAAGCAGCTCCTCACCATGCTCCTGGACAAGTTAGGGTAGTGCGCGAGTGGAGCCATTTTAATTTTGCATTTTTGCAGTTCAGATCTCATGTCGAGAACGTTTGCCCCAGTGTTTTAAGCACCTCATGCCCCGATGACCTCCCAGTGAAGATACCGAAGGCGTCGAAAGAATCTCAGATTTTCGATAAAGCCAATAGCTATCATTCGGGTGAGGGAATAGTAGAGCAGTTGAAGTTTTCTGTCATTTGGAGGAGTCATTCGTGCTGTCCTGGATTAACTGCGATTTCCTCATCATTTGATTTACACAATGTAATTCGGGCAGCATGAAGGATCATGGAGTACGGGAGGACAACTTTCAGTGCACATTCAAACTCAATGAATTGGTGTTTAAAGCATGGCTGTAAATTGTGGTAGAAATTTCAAATGATTGCAGGTATAGGTTTTATGAGACAAGAAATCGTACAATTTCAATATTGTTTCGGCTATAATCCGAGACAAATTGGAAGCTATGATAGTCTGATGCTCATAAAGCAAATACCTACAACATAATTTCGGATGCCTTTGAAATGAATGATGACTGTAAATTTTGGGAAAAACTTTCGAATGATTGTGGGTATTGGTTTTATGAGACAAATTGGTAGCCTATAAGGTATACTAAAACGTGCAGAAACCAAAATGAAGATGATTGTTATTTTTATTTCATGATGGCAAGAATGAAGATGGGTCAGGTAGTTCCACACTCAGTATCTGTGATAATTGTTCGACATAACAAAAACTTGGCACCGATTGAACTGGACATAGCGTTCATTATATCATCAATATTACGATTTTTAATAAATTAATCATAATTTTGCATTTCACGTGTTTGCAAGCAGCGCACACAGCCGATCCTGCTTTCGATGGGCCTCATCCGCACAAGTAACCCCGAAGTCGTCCTCTACTTCACTAACATAGTCGTCGTCCATCTCCATCGCCACCTCCAGGCACTCATCATTCTGTTCGATACAGATATTGTGTAGCACGCAGGCAGCTGTCACCACCACCGACACTAGCTCCGTCTGCAGCACATTAACGTACTTCAGTCGCTGGAAGCGTCCCCTGAGCTCGCCGAAGGCCTGCTCGATGACCGCCCACTTCGTGTGCAGCTTGTCATTGAAATTTCGTTTGGCATCACATGGATGCCTGTCCTTGTACGGTGTCATCAGGTATCTGTGCAGTGGAAATGAGGAATCCCCTAAGAGATGCATGTCATCAGGAATGAGGCTCGAGGGATTATTGTCCAGCTGCTGACCCAGGGGGCTCTGACTCCAAACCCAGGAGTCCGTGCTTGAGCCAGGGCACCCGACGAAGATGTTGGTGAAACGCAAGTTTGTGTCGCACACAGCCTGCAGAACAATGGAAGCATGGTGCTTCCTGTCAATGCGGTACAGATCGGCCTCCTTAGGCGTGCGGATGTTGATGCGAGCTGTGTCCACGCAGCCAATGACGTCCGGAAAGCCGCAGCCGCCATCGAGCTCCGCGGAGATCTGCATAAGGTGCCGGGCCGTGGCGCTGTCCGGCCATGTGATGACTTCGTCCTGCAGCTGGTGCAGAAACTTGCAGAAGGTGATGAAGGCACGATGCGCGTGCCCCATGCCCACGCTGTAGCGCTGGGAAATGCACCGGAATGGCTCGGGGTTGGCCAGTGCCCACAAGGACAGCAGGATGGTCACTTCCACCGGGGTCTGTGGGCGACCTGTCTTGCTGTGGCGGATCAGCCCTGTTGCCAGTTTGTCGATCAACCACTGGAAAAGTAAGTACAATAACGATTCAATATATTTGGTCACCTAAAAGTTGTAATCAAAGGTTGGTCTTTTGTTACATACAAATGGATCGTGGGCATTCAAGTGTTGTCATCACTACAATGTTTTTCAGACACATCCCTCAAGTGATGACATATTCATCCATTGAATAAATTCGGAAATTGTAAAAGAAAACGCCGCATTTTTTTTTCAAAACTATTGCAAACGATGAATTGAAACACAAATTTTGTTTACGAAAAATTATAATTACTTAGCATTAGTTTCCTTCTCCCCCCTCCCCCATAAGATCCTCGATACATAATTGGCAATTCTCTCTATAAGCAATCTCACAAAGTAATCAAGAGGTAAAGCTTTTGGTTTGACATAAACAGGAAAGGCACCATTTAGGTGTTGTCATCACTAAAACCGTGATTTTCAGACTCATCCCAAGTAATGATAGAGGGTGTCAATCCTAAAAAAATAATTGTAATTGAAATTGACTAATTGATGTGCGCGTGTGCATATGGCTACCAAAACCTGAAAAACCGATTTTTTTTTAGGATTGACACCCCCTATTGTAACAAAAGCATTCAGTGTGTATTACAATCAAACTTTGCAATTCTTTGTATGCAAAATTCGATTACAAATGATGAATTGTAATTTTATTTACAAAATTTGTTGATTGAACTATGGGCCGGGTCGTACCTTGACCGTCGACCTGTTCAAGTGGTAAGTGACCTTGAAATCCCACTCGTCCTGGTAGGAAGTGAGGCGCTCAAACGCTTCGGGCGACTTTTCGTCGCTTGACAGCTGCTGCTTCTCGTCTCCATCATCGTGGTTTTCACGTCCCAAATTGGCTACTTCCACCACCTTCCAGGGGCCATAACCCTTGCAATCGTCCATCGGGTGCTTCCGACTGGCAATGCAGGCACCCAGCAGTACTTTTCTCTTTTTGGCGATGTCTCTGCAGACCGGATTTTCCACCCCCATCAGCTCCACTGTCGACAGAGCCCCAGTGTCCAAATCCACGGCGATTTCGTCCGATTCGTCCTCGAAAATTGCCTTGAGACCGCTGAGAAAACCCCGCAAAACGCGACGCTTCCTTTCATCCATCTTGACAGACAACAACAAACGGACGACGTTTATGGAAGGCCCATTTACCGTTAAACGATCTTTGTCAAAGCGCCCTTCGCGATGGATTTAAATTTAATTTCGCGCCTTAGCCGACATCGTTCGGCTTACTATGTTTCGGCTGGCGGCTGATCTGGCCGTGTTTTACAGATGTGACCATTGTGACGTTCGAATTGGAAATTAGGAATTGGAAGGTTTTTCTTTTCGGCAGTTTGGAACGTTGGTTTGTTCTGTTCTGGACTTTGTTTGTTTTTTATCCGTTGAAATTTTGAACGAAATTGAGAGCGTTTTTCGTGCGGTACTTCTTACTCGCCATTTAGGGTTCACGAATTCGCCTTCTTTATTCGCCTCCTTGACATTTCAAGTCCAACTAATCGCATATAATCCCTGATATTTTGTGGATCTCACGTTCGATTTTCACAACAAAAGTGAGGGGAACAAAGGCAAGAAATGTGCTGTTGAAGTTGCGCTGGACGATCGCGCCTGTTTGTATTCACAACTCGCAATGGCTCCTTCGAGGACTGGACCCTTTTATCGAGGTGCTCTTGTTGCCGGATGCCTGTTCGCCATTCTCAATGTGATTTCAGTTGGGGCATCTGAGAACACTCATTCGCATGAAAGAGATCAAACCAAGGAACGACACACGGACGGTGCATTCAGTCCCTCTCAGCAGAAGCATTTTTCGGATGGAGAGCATCATTCGGAATTCGACCATGAAGCTATATTAGGTAGGCTACATGTAATACCTGTGTCCAGTGGAATGCTTTTGTCGTTGTACACCCCAGTCTGTGACTTTGGTTATAACTTGATTTGTCTCTTACTTCGTATAGGCAGTAAGGACGTTGCCAAGGAATTCGATAAGCTTCCGCCTGAAGAAGCCAAAACAAGGCTGGCAGTCTTGGCCCGTTCAATGGACAAAAACAAGGATGGAAAAATCGATAAGGGAGAGCTGAAGCAATGGATTCTGCAGTCTTTCAAGTTGGTGTGTTTTGCCATTTCATCTGGGGCTGCTTTTACGCAGCTCCCATTGTGTATGCTAGCCTGATGCGAATTGTAGTGGGCGCCATGTAACTGATAGATTGTGACATTCCCTGTCATCATGTACCAGGGTTTCCCCAGAACCTGGGAAAGTCAGGGGAATTTTGACAATTTTTCAATTAAGTTATTATACAAATTCAATATTTATATCGTTCTAATCAACGACCATATTGATTAAATTAATTATGTATATTCAACTGCAGGTTTTTTACATTATATTGGTCGATGGGGACATTAAAGGTCAGGGGAAAATACAAATAGCTTTGGGTACCCTGAGAAAGAGGCGAATTTATGTTATCATAGCTTTGTAAACCCTGATGTACAGTGAAGCAAATATTTTAACAATTTTACTGGCTTATTGAAAACTGTTGAGCATGTGCAATGCCCTCGTAAGTTGGATGCGCTGCTGTGCTGCAGTGTTTTCCCGTGGTTTTCCATCGGTCAAATAATAAGAAATTGGGAATTCACTTGTGTGACGTAGGAAATATGGCATTTTACTTCATAGAATGTTAAATAAAGAGGATTCGGAAGAGCGGCACGAAGAGTCTGACACTAATAGCGATGGCTATGTCACCTGGGAGGAGTATGTTGAAGAGAATTATGGCATTGGAGAACTGGATAGCAGTCCAGAACTTGGATTGGATGAGATGGTCCACGAGAAAAAGGTGATGGAAATAAGTTAACCAAAGAAAAATTTTGTTTTAAATCTGTCATTGAATTGTCATATTTTTACAGTGTTATCATGATATTTTCATAAATTATTCAAAAAAGTAAAATTCAAAGTAATTAGATAGTCATTTATAATATTAGGTACAGCATTCTGTATTAGTGGAATTCAATGTATGATGATGATCACAACAAGTTGTGTTGACTTGTGAATTTCCTGCAAATTTTTCCAATTTGGCATTTTAAATTTTGGAAGTTTTAACTTAAAATGTTTACAGTAGTAAATCACTGGACTGCAATTAGTTCTTGGAATAATTGCTCGGTGTTAGTAAAAATCTTGACTTTATTACAACAGATGTTACTGGAGGACAAAGAATTGTTTTTGGTTTCTGATTTGGATGGCGACAACAGGCTGACCAAAGCTGAATTTTTGTCATTTTCACATCCTGAGGAATATCCCATCACCAGGGATATATTAGTTAGAAGGACCATGGAGGAGAGAGATTTTGACAAAGATGGATTCCTCACACTGGATGAGTTCTTGGGAGATGAGGGTAGGCTATTTTGTAAATCAAATTTTACATGAATACTTGAAAGAAGGTTTTTGTTATGTTACGGTCAACTAACAAAATGACCATGTGTGTGATGATTTCCTTGGAGTATGTTTCACTGGAAGTTTGTACTTTCTAGTCCGTGACAAGGACAAAGAGTGGATCCTAATGGAGAAAGATAAATTTAATAACGATTTTGATGAGGACAAAAATGGGGAGTTGAGTCCTGAAGAGGTCATTCGTTGGCTGGCACCTGATGATGGGTAAATAAAATTTCAAATGTTGCTGTGACATCTATGCTAGTTTGCATAGTTTTAATTATTAGTCAAACGTATTATTAAGAGGAATTTAGGGATTTGATCATTATTACAATTTATATAATGGATGGCAAACCAGGCTAACCACCATCAAATTTTTTGATTAGATGGTAATGAGTGCAGGCCACTTTTTGATCATAACAATTAAAATGTTTATGACAAGATACAACTGTTGTTTTTGTTCTTGTACTGGCTAAAAACTTCATCATAGGTTAATTTAATGAAAGGAATTTATTTCAAAATTATTTCGATGTTTACTTAGATTTTAAAATAGCCTTTGGCAAAAGTTGATGAAATGTTACTTGGTGCAACATTTCATGTTAGAACTTTATTTTGTAACTTAGCGAATCAGCTAATCAGGAGGCTGAGCACCTCATCGACAGTGCAGATGATGATCTGGATGGGATCCTGGACATTGCTGAGATAGTAAAGCACCATGAAATTTTCGTGGGTAGTGAAGCCACCGATTTTGGCCAGCATCTACACGACCCGCACAAGTTTAGGGAGGAGTTGTAGGCTTTGCAACAAGGTAAATAAACTTTGGATAATGGTTTCTGATAGATTACACTGGTTTCAGTGAAAAATTCACAATTAAACTTAACTTTCAAAGTTGATTGAATGTTTCATCTTTAACTATAGTATATCCAGTTACATGCAGTGGCATTACATTATAATAAAAACCAAACCAATTGGGAAATGTATTTTTAATCACTTTTTCAAACTGATACGATATCTTCAATCTCCATTTGTTTCAATTCACAGTTTTTCACAGTTATATTCTTTTAGGCTATTGCTCAAGAAGATGCTGTAACATGTGAGTGTCCTGAAAAGAATGAAAATTTCCAATAACATCATGTGCACCAAGGTAGAATGCACTTTTATGTCTAGCTTAACCACAACAAGTGTATGGTAGTCAGGTGATGCATGTAAACAGTCAGAGACTCCCTATAAATTGTTTCCATAAGATTTAACTTCCAATTTAGAAAACACATTGAAGATGTGCCCAACATCCATATACATAATTGGCGATTGTTTGTGTGTGCCTTTGTGTCCGTCCTCTGTAGGCTCGAAAACTATCCGACAGATTTCGACCAAACAGATTTCTCTCTAAATGCCACTATGCTCCATTAAAACTAACCTCATTATGCAAATAACCAGTTATGCAAAATCTGTTATTAATTTGTCGAATTTCCCTGACTTTCTAAAAGACTGCTTCCCTGACTTGCATCAGGGATCACACAACACGGCACCGCCAACTGTGCACATAGCCCGTGTAGCCTACACCCTCTGCATAAACGCGCTTGTTGCCGGGTCGTTAGTGGGGCAATGGTGTTGTTTCAGTGATCACCACAAGCTCCTCTACCTTTACACGTGGCATTGCCATCTGTTCCTGCAGTTCCAGCACCTTCTGCATACATGCACGTTTTGCCGGGGTTGTCACAGGACTGGGGCGTTCTTAGACTTGGGCTCCTCTGGGGGTTGGGCGGTGGTAGCCTGCTCTGCAGGTGGGGCAATGGCCAGCTTGAAATCGAGTGATTTCAAGCTGAAGACACAGATATTCGTGCCTTTAATGCTTTTCCCCGTTGGGAGGCAGAAGAAGTGGCGGATTTTTTCAAAAATCGTCGCCATTTAACACTTTAACTTACCTTATTTGTGCGAGCGTTTTGAGCGAGATGCAATGGCTTTTGGAACGGTTAGCAATACTCTTCGGTACCTTATTTGTGAGAGCTTGTTGTGTGAGATGCACTGGCTTATAGCCCGTGTAGCCTGCAACCCCTGCCTATACCCACTTGCTGTCGGTTCGTTTGTGGGGTGATGGCTGCTCGATGTGATGGAGCTCGCCTGATTTCAAACGTAAACTGAAGACGTGGATGCTGATGCCTCTGCTTGTCTTCTGCCTGGTTTCTCTATATGGGAACACCCCCACCATGCAGTTCTACTGGTGCAATTTAATGATGCAAGGATGGTTAAGCCACACCATTCCCTATTGTGATTAGCTCATGCATGGTAGTGGTGTAGGGGCTTTCAACGGGAGCCCCTTACACTGATGGTGCTTGATGCAGACAGGCACATTTTTTTCTGCCATTCTTACCTTTCTTTGGGCACATGGCCTTTATGACAAACCAAATATTTGTTTTAACATTTTACTGTTTCATCTGCATTGGTTGTGTTTGTGCTTGCTAGTTTTGTGGCCAATTGTTTGGGCAATATTTTGCCTTGCAGGCATTGTGCTCCTAAACTCTACACACACACACTTTCAACAAGGGATCCCCATGGTTCCTGCCATGTTGTGACATTGGACATTGTATCTGGTTTAAGGGCAACCCTGAGCCCGTTGCCATTTGAAGAACAATGGACGGCCCAGATTCGAAGCTTATCCTTCAATTCTTTAAGTAACTTGATCTTGCTCGCGCTTGCTTTTCTTGTGTTTTGCAAGAGCTCGAATTCTTAAATTGCTTGTCATTCATTGGGCAATGGTTTGCTGAGTTGGCAGCAGTGAAGGCTTCTGTTGCTAATTTGGTTAGACCTGGGTGTCTTGCCATCCATGCAGAAGGAAGTCGGAAAAATGGTCATATGCCATGGGGGTGATGCATTTATGGCTTTTCGTCCTCGGGCAAGTTTGGTCAAAATCCATCTGATAGTTTCCACGCCTATAGTGAAGATGGACACCCACCCACGTGCACACACACACACAGAACCTTGACAAATATATATAGGCCTATATATGGATTAACTAATTATTATACCTAGCTTATCTCATAAGTGTGTATAGGCACATTTATTCATCTGAACTAGGGAATGGATGCACATGAGAGCTTGTTTTCCAATCAATCGTTCTTCCTTTCGCAAGAGCTTGCAACCTAACATTTAGCACATGCGCAATCCATATGCATATAGTAATTGACAAGTTTCTATGGATGACATGCATCTGCTCACTTCACTGTTATTTCAATTTATTAGTTTGGTGCAATAGAGTAGTTTAAATCGACATGTTCATCTTCTTGCTGGCCTTACACGGTGCAATGTTACTGTTATTATTTCGACACTAATAGTAAGTTATCTAAAAATTCGGATAATCTTCAGTAATGAAAATGGAACATCAATCCATCAGTGCTGCACCCATTACACGATCAGTATTACTGTCTGTATTTGTTGAAACTTACAGTAATAATGCCCATGTAGGACTTCCATAACTACTATGGTAGATTCATTATAATGATATTATTGACATCCTTCCAAACTTAATTTATATGAAACTAACTGTACTAAATGCCATATATAAACTTAATAAATATAGCCAAAGATCTGTAATTTTTAATAAATCGTGAATCCCCAAAAATGGTCTGGGATCTAAAACTGATTGTGTGTCCTGTAAGTCATGTCATTTTGGCAATTTATTTTGGCAGTCACAAGTATTTTAAAGTTAAAAGATTTGCACAAAGCATGCTCAGTTGGTTGTATTTATAGATCAACAATAAGTGGAAGTGAATTCCCACAGCTGAATAATTTACAAAACACTTGCCCAAATCACCTGGGCATGGGAAAGTTTTGCGTTTTGGAAATTGAAAGTGACATTATCAGGTTCCAGATTCCTTTTCTTCATCACTAACATCAGCGTTCACCAAGCCGAAGAAAAACCTCCTAAAAGGTCATGAGAAGTGTGGTAGTCAAATTCAATTTCTGTAAATCGTGTTCAAAATGATCCTATGGGAATGTTTCTGTACCTTTGCTGCTGATTTCACGTGCTCAGGGAGCATAGTTCTGGCTTTCTTTTCGTGGGCATTCAACCGGGCTTCAGATGCCAACTTCTGGATAAACTTCAGGTATCCGAGGTAAATCTGAAAGAAATCAATCTTGATCAGGGAACACTGAATAGGATACGTTGTTGCTCATTTTCAAATACAATCATACCCCGTTCTTACGTCAGGTGCGGTATCGTAAAACAAAAATCAACATAAAGCGAAGCATTGCTCTTTTACAGTTTTCGTATACTTGTAGGGGCCTATGTTTGAATTTCACTTTGTCATTTTAGGCAATAGAATGTTTCTAATTCATAAAATCACAAATGACGCACTTTCACACAAAGAATTAATAGCTCACAATATCTGAAAATAACACTCGTATACTGTATGTTGCTAAACTGACGTAAAAGCTGGGCAGCTGATGTTATTTGGGGTATGTGTGCAACTTGGAAGCGACGTAAAACGAGGTATGCTTGTATAACGACACCTAAATAAACATTTATTCGATGCCTCGAAAGTACAGTATGGCACACGACATATCATGCATGCAGAAATCATAATCGAATCCACAACAAATGTCATGTCAACGCTTTCATACCACGATAGCCACGTTTGGTCCAATTTGGTTATTTTTGTAAAACGATTTAAACGTTTTCTTGGGCCGGTATCGAACAGTCCTTTTTATCGCCATTTGAGGTTTTTCAAATTAAATTCGAGCGAATTTTGCGCGTCCGCACGTAGGTGTTCTAAACGGGGTCTTGCTAAGAGGCGGAACGGCGCCGGAAAAAATTACGTTAAAATACTCGAA
>JAQGAF010004854.1:0-13318 GCA_034687865.1 Kryphioiulus occultus
CTGATTGGGGGAAAAGCGGGGTTTGCGCGGGAAAACCAATAAGAGCGAAAACGAAGCTGTATAGCCCCAGTTTTTGTCCGAAAACCCGGTTTTTCTGAGCCGATTTTTCGACGGTTTTCGACTCGTATTTTCGAATTTCCGTCTCGGCGATCGATTTTCGAATTTTGAAACGGTTTTTCGAACTCTAACCTCTCGATACCCTCGCCATCTTGTTTTGGGCCTATTTTGGAGAAGACGGAGCCCGTCGCGAGGCTAGCCAATACGAACCGGCCAATCGCGGCTCACCGGAAGCGGATGTGGTCGCCGCTCGCGCGCGCGTTCCAATTATTCGCGAGCTGCCATTGTTGTTGTTGTTCTAAGTTCGAGTCCCAGTTTCTGCTTATGCGCTGACCGTAAACAACGACTCGTGATCAAGATGTTTGGCGAAAAGGCGCTTGATCTGATTCGCGATCTGCAGAGGAGCTCAGATGCTCTGCCGCCGTTTAACGTGAGTAGTGTTTTCTCCAGAAGGCGAAGTAACGTGTACCGGGTGCCCCCGATGTTGGAGCACCCTTTGGGTCACTCAAAGCCTAGGTCTATAGTTGCCGAGTTAGATCCTGAAATTTTAAGAAAGTAATAAAACAAGCATCGTTCTGCGTAAAATGTTAATTGCAATCGGTGAGAAGCGCACCATACGTTCGTTTCGCAGACTGGGGACATGAATTGGAGGACGTTCAAGTATTACGGTATGTCTGTGGCAAATGATGCTGACTGCAGGGTACTGAGTTGAATTGAATTGAATCAAACTGTCATCCAGTTTTGCAAAAAAAAATTCCACCTAAGATGGTTTTTATTTTCATGAATTTGCGTTCGTGTGAGTAAAATTCGTAATTTATGATCTATTTTTGCTTGGTTGATTTCGTCTGGCTGACCCAGACTACTGCCACCATACTATGTGTGTGGAATCCACATAAAGTAAAATTGACATGGTTTATGATAACGTAATACTTGAAAGTTCCCCCAGTTTCCCAGGCCACTGTCACCGGTTCTACATCACTTCGCCGTAACTAAGATAGTTGTACTTTCGCCGCACTCAGTGGTGGCGTGCCAACTCATTGCCGGCTACTCGTCAACAATGAGAATTCATAGTCGATGCAAATCAACGAAAATAAGGGTAGGTTACGTTAAGATCGAGTCACCCAACCCAACGTAACCAAACCCGACTTAATCTCCTCTTATTTTCGGTAACTTACCGCGACTATGTATTCTCATCGATTATGAGATGCCGGCTATGATTAGGCAAGCGACTACTTTGATCGCGGCAAAAGTTCCACTATATATGATTAACTCGATGGGGCTTTTGGTTGCTGCGAAGTCTCGTGCATCATGCACTGTCAGCCTACTATTAACATAGAATTTGGAAAACCTGGGAAAGTCATGGGATATTATGTTACTGAAGTTGTAGGAACCCTGATTGAAGCGATGAACCCTGTGGATTACAAACAGCAAAACTTGTGCGTGTACAATATAGGCCCTGAAGTCATCCATTTCATAATTTTTCCATCCAAACATGGATGGAATTATTGAATGATGTTACCAAACATGGTGCAATTAACTGGTTCCCGTGCAGGAGCTAGATTGTGACTTGCTTGCTGTACTTTCTTTATTAAATTGTCGATCTGAAGGGCAATTTAACAGAACCATTTCTGTTAAATTGTTTCACAGGAGGACAAAATTCGCCAGGTTTTTGAAGAAATGCAAATGCTGTTTGATGATAACCAAGTCGACGTGTAAGCCTTGATCATTGGCATGCTTGTACCATGTTTTTCTGGAAACGTGTAACAAACTATTTACGATGAATCGTCGTCGTTGCAGCGCTGCTACAGTTAGTGGGGAACAGGGCTATTTTGCTGGCGTTCACTTGCGGCATGCTGCTTTGGAGAGGAACAAGCGATGCCTGCTTGCTTTCACGTAAGTTTGGTTCCTTACGTCCAAAAGGAAACCAATGTGATCAGATCTGATCCTAGGCATTCACGCAGCCCTTTCTTGTTCCAGTTATAACAGGCTGCTGAGGATTCAGAAAATGAGGTGGGAATTTGGAAGCATTTTGCCCACAGATATTAAGGGAAATCTCAGCGAGGCCGAGGTAATGAATGACTCATGAAATGTTGATTTAAATGACGAGAGAAATTTATTTCGACGTTCTGTAAAAATGAAAAAATCCAATCTAGATGCAGTGGTTTTTCCAGTACAACAAAATCCTGGCAACTTACATGCAGTCAGTTGGGGACGGCGTAGGACTAGATTTAACGCAGGATAGGAAGCCTCCAAAATCGTTATACATAGCGGTAATTTTAAATTACGCATGTCCGTGATTTAGTACCAGCCCGAATGTAGTAGCTCGTGTTGATGTCATGTCAAATTCTTAGGTGCGTTGCTTAACGGATTTCGGAGAGTTGGAAACCGACGATGGCACCGTGGTGGTTCTCAAAAAAAATACCCAGGTTCGCATCTTGAGATCGGTTTTTGGAAACCTGAAACTTTATCTGAATAATTACGAAAATGTTTTCCATAGCATTTCATGAGACGGTCTCAGTGTGAGCACCTTATTCGGCAAGGGATCCTGGAACACATAACTACATAATTTTCTGCTCACTTTTTATCAATTTGCTGAATTTGTAATTGATGAAAACTAGGTAAAGAATTAACGTCAAACTGAGTTCTTTACAGCCAGGTGAACCCATACTAATAGAGGTTTATTCTTGGAATCATCTGTATAATCTTTGCTGGCTATGCAATCACTCATGTTGGTGACCAGGCGGTCATGGTTTTAACCAGAATTCCACTTGAAATCATAAGTTTATAATCTCAACTGTGTTTTTACTCAATAACAGTTAGTTTAGATGGCATCTCTGGAAACAAATCAAATGCATTTCATGTCATTGTATAGGCTCATTGGTTGAAATAAGGCTCCATGGTGTAAAGGGAAAACAAAAATTTCCTTAGACTCGAAGTGTTGATTTTGAATAAATTTTGGACGACTCAGTGTTTGGAATTGCAAATAATTTGTCTTAATACAAAAAAACTGAAAGGTTTACTGTAAAAACACTATATACAAAGTAATATAATCTATAAAAACCTATTTACATTAAACAACTCGTTCTACTGAGAAAGAAGAGGGAAGTTGCGCTTGTATAAATAACTAATATAGTAAAAGTATGTCAGTATTAAATCTGTTAAAAATGGAATGTACGTTTAAAGTGTGGTCTGGGTTGTAAATTTTTGGTCAGTTTTATCTAAGTTGCACAGGTCTATCACCGATTTAACCTAGACGTTTTAAATTTTGAGATTTGAAAGTTTTTAAATGCAGTATTCGTTTAAGGCTCGTGCAAATAGTTATATTATGGACGGATTTAAAACTTAGAAATGTTTGGAACTCGATAAACTACGTGTTATGGATAAACTGGAACAGTTGTAGGCATCACCACATAACCTGTAAATGAAAAATACAAACAGTTAAAGGCAAGTCAATTTGAGCCTTAATAGTTAAGAGAACCTTCAGAATATTAAGGCTGGGCTTTGCTTACCATGCGTGATCATAACAGTGCATAGAAATTAAACTGCAATCAAAATCATACCAGATTAGAGCAGAACGCAGATAAAATACATGTACAATAAGTGACATTACCTTTAAAACTAATGCAAAGTTTGATAATATTGTGCAAGTGATTTTGCCACTACCGTCAATTTTAAAAACACTAGTTGGAAGGTTTGTTCAGTCCTGTTACACATGCATTTTCTTTCTGTGCAGAACTGGTTTACAGTCACGAAACGTATCATTCGAGTGTAGCATGCAGTCAAAATTAAAAGGAAAACTAAAAGCAAACGTTTGGCATTTCAGGTATATTTGTCGTTTTATTTCATAGCTTTTAACTAGTAAAACAATCTAAATTTTAGTGAATTCAGGAATGGTAGCTGTTTGGAAGAAAACAATGTAAATAACCAATCTAAAAATAAACTACACAAAGGTCAATGCACAGCATCTCAAGCGTATAAAACAAAAGGTAATTCAATCTCAGTGATCTAAAAATGAGACAAGAAAAAATTCATCGATCTACCGTTTAGGAGTAAAACTAGCTGCGCAACCACATGCAAACTTAACTAATTAACATGCAGATATTACAACACTTATAGGTCAATTGCATCGTACGGCATTACATTTGGCAGCGAATTAAACCAGGCCTCGTTCTAAATTGGCATTTAAAATCGTCAGCTAAATCTGCTTAAACTGCCTGCTATGTTAAATGGAGCATAGCACAACCGAACCTGAATAATATTATGCTCATTCCTTACATGCTAAAGTGCACGCGATAAACTTCGGAAAGTGTGCCGATAAACACAACTGGTACAGCTGCAAAAATGGCCTGTTGTAAATGTTAGCATAGTAAAATGCATTGTACACGAAGTAAGTTTTGTAAAGTAATCTTTAAAAATTCCATCACCATTGAGTCAGTTCACTTCGCTAGTGTAGCTCATGAACGAGTATAGTAACAATTAGCGGATATTATGCGAATGCCTCGCTGGTAGCCATTTAACAGCTCCGTTGCGAGGATTAGTTTTGTTAATGAGTTTGAAATAAGGATGATTGGAACTGGAACGGGGGTAGGGGTTTAAAAGTCAAAGAAATGGCAGCCGCAAAACTTGCCACGGGGTTTGTAGCGAAGATGTTGTTCGACAAACTGGCAAGGGCATCGGGCGGTCAAACAATGCCTGGGCTGGATGGGAGGCTCGCCCTCTTGACGATCGTAACTGTCCACTGACAAGTCCAGCCTCTTGCACACGTACTCTTTCACCCAACGTTGGCTATAGCGCAGCAAAAGACGCTCGCCTCTTTCCTGAGAAATGTGAAAGAAACATCATTAAACTTGTATGCAATGGCTTATTCGCAGAAACAGTTTCCGGACTTTTGACAATGCGAGTTTATGCAGATTTGGTCATTTCTCTATTTTTGTCAGGGTAGCCTCACCTGTTGCCGCGAAACTCTTGTATTGCTATTTCCGGTGATGATTATGTCGCTTTCGTCGATGTCCATTCTGGAATGGAATGTATTTCTGCCCTGGGGCTCTTCAGTTTGTCCTTCCCTTAGTTTGTCCTCATTGTCGATAATCTCATTTAGTTTACGCTGTAAGAATGCCAAACAAAAATTAGTTTTTACCATCCATTCTGCGAGCAAAAATATTTTAGCAAATCTGATTGCTGGTCAAAACCTATTCCCACTCACGAAGATCAGCCTAACTTACCACACAATCATTGCAGTCAAAGTAGACGAATATCAACTTTTCAAAAGGTTAAGAAGAAAATACAATGCTTTGAAACTGCAAAGTATGAGTTCATGTATCGTGTTAGTTAGCTCCCCAAAGGAGATCAAAATGATTTTGTGCAGATTTCCTTAGGTTTCATTATAGAATTGCCATCGTTAAACTGCCTTCTGTATTGATTTTAAAATAGGTCCATGTTCGAACCATTAGCCACCTAGTGAAACCATCTGTTACACTTGTTAATAGTGATATTGGCCATAAAACTTCCAGTTGTTTGCGATCCTTAACAACCTTCACGATCCTCGACCTTGAGTTCAGCAAAAAAGGATACATTGACTTTGTGACAAGAAAGCTTCCCCCTGTCGTCAACACCGACGATTATTTTATGCTTCAGAAAGTATTTATTGACCTGCGCAACGCAGCCTTCCAAGTGATAACGAAGCTGTAAAAGAGAAGGATTTACATGTTTTGTCAAGGATAGGCTGAATCGTAAATTACCAGGTAACCTGGGCTAACGACGAGCTCACCCTGATTTTGATCCACATGCACACGAAAATGCCGGATGCGTTGAGCAGCAGCCAAATGACGCCGGCCCCGAACAGCACGATGCCCCTGACGCCCGAGAAGAGCAACGCCAGCAGCACCACGAAGCCCATCAGGATCCAGGCCATAAGAATTCGCTTGTAGCAGATATTGTAGCAGTTAAATCGAAAGTCGTTCACCAGCACCTCCATGGCCGACAAGTACTCTTCGACCGTTAACTGAAATCGACACAAAAGCTTGAGAAAAACCGTGTCTGAACGTCAATAACAAGAGTCTTAGACTGACAATTCCACAAATAAATCTTACGGTTAGATGCTGGGACATGAGCTCTTCCGGCACCAGCTCCGGACGAAATTCGGCTCTCGTTAGCCAGGGGCATCTCTCGTTTTGTGGCAAAAGTGTGACCAGTATATCTCCGTTTGCTGAAAATAATTGCACCGTGAACCAATGAACAATTACACTTGAATTCTGGAAAATGGTCCGTGTGTACGCTGGGCAATGTCAAGGCAGCCCGTGCATAGTGTCCTTGGACAACCGCGGTTCCCAACCTGGGGTACACATGCACTATAGAAGGAGTAATGTGACTATGACCAACTACATATGTCATAAAATCCATCATTTTTGCTACTGTTTCTCTACAAATTTCGCCTACGGCGCTCTCTGATGAAATGCTTAATATTGCCAAACGTTTTTTTAGAAATGTAGGCTAAAATTCACTTTTGGTTTAGTTTGCCAATAAATATCACCTAAGGCGTTTCTAGGAATTTCTTACCAACTCGCTAAGGACCATTTTTGGTACCCTTTTTTAAAAAGATTTCCCTTCATCGTTGACATTTATAAAAATAGTATTAAGAAAATGCACATAAATCCATCATTTCGTACAACGTTCTTCAAAAAGTTTCAGCTTTAGGCGTTTTGTTACCCATAATCCATCCTTAGTGATTTAGTTGTCTAAAGAATATCGCCACAGTTCTTAATATTTCAGAACAATTCGTAATGAAAAGTTCACCACCAATGCATTAGTGGCGATCAACTTTTCAAGAAAAAACAGCGTCCCTAGCGCCTTAATTATTCCATCGGTATTAAGATTTTGGCAAACTAAAGATCCCACATTTAAAAGTTATCACAATCTATATTTTAAATTTCGCTAATGGCATTCCCAAAAAAATTCTTACATGAAAAGCTCACAACAATGCATTAGTGGTGATCAATATTTCAACAAAATAGTGCCCGAAGTCAAAATCCTGAAAGGATAACTAGCCAGTACAAAGGTTGGGAACCACTGGTGCACAAGAACGTTCACGAGTTTTGTGGTTTTTACCAATTTCACCTACCGAACGCTTGCCTAGTTGCATTTTTGCGTGCTTGGTGCATGGCAGACGCTGCTGAAAGGCTGCCGTTGGCCACGTCGGTGAGCGAAACAGTCTGCATCTCCAAGTTCCCCGACGTCGTGGCTCTGGAGGCTTCCCGGAGCGGCATCTGGATGATGGTCTCGTTTTGGTCTTTGGGCGATCGAACCGGGGCGGCTGGGGCATGAGCCCTAGAAGACGCTGCCGGGTTTGAAGGAAAAGGCACGGCGTTGGAACTGATGGGCGATGACGGCAGCGAGGATGGCGACTGGACATCCGCCTTGGGCGGCACACTCCGGTTGGCCCTTGCGGCCGCCTTCGGAGCATCCTGCGGCGGCTGCTCCCTGGACACTCGTGGCGCTGGACTAGGCACGGACACCGAAGCTGGCGAGTGCCGCTCTAGGGATACATGCACTTGCGTGGTCTCGATGACCGCACTCGCGCCATTGTCCTCAACTCCGTTGGTGGCCGCTGCCTTGGGCTTCGGACCGTTCTCGACAGAGATCACCGCGGGTTCGTCACCCGGCTCTCCGGGCTTCTGCTGATGGCCGTCTTCGGCAGCTTGCCGCCTGCTGTCCTCCTGGTCGAACTTCACCCAGTCTCGCCGCTGCTTCAGCGACTCCACGTGATCCTCCGTTAGCTCTTCCATCGTTTGTTATACCTGCAACGAAAAGGTTTGATACGACGAGCAATCAGTATTTGGCACAGACTGGGTTTCATCAGACCTCAATCCTGGAAAACCTGGAAAAGTCACAGACATTCAACACTGGGTTCTTGGTAAACCCTTGGTGTTGCAAATGCCATGACTTCAAAAAATGCTCAGTGCCTACTGGATATTATATTGCAAATGACATGACTTAAAAAATGGGGCCGTTCAAGTATTGTGTCATCGCCAAATAGTGTTTTTCAGGGACAGGACAGGACATGATCATTGGCCACAAAAACGTCGTTGACGAAATTGTTTGCGAAACCGGATGACAAATGAAATGAATGTTAACCCAATTTTTACAATGTATTTTGTGAATCAATCGAAGGCAAAAATACCATAGCCCTGAAGTAAATTTCATGACTTTTCCATTATTGGTAGAGAACCTGCAACAAATTGATGATACACATTTTACATACAGTTGCTAGTTATAGGTTAACACCATTATCAAGAGATGAAGAGCAATTTTGTGGAAGAAATTAATAATGAAATTGTGAATTAGCAAATTTAGGGCAGTTTTTTGTTGTTTCCCATTTCAGGTTTCCCACTTTCTGTAATATCAGGAAAATGAAAAAAATGTCAGGGAAATTGAAATAGTTTGCAGCAGACTATTGATTAGTCATAATCTTTCATAAAAATGTGGGATAAAATCCTTCAAGCTGTCAGGGAAGTCGACTTGAGAATTTGAGTGGGAACTCTTAATGAAACTCCAAATTTTTATTTTGTAAATCAAAGGCAAAAATTCTACGAGTTATCCATGTCGACTTCCGTGACTCAGACGCCCTGCAACAAACTAATCATACATTTTACACAGATAGTTATTTTGTGGAAGAAATTAATATTGAAATTGTCAATTTAAAAAAAACTGATCTAAATTTGTTGTTTCCTAATGGAATGTGTGTACTATTTCATGTTTATGTACAAGTATACATGTAACAAGCAATAAGTGTAGCATTCCCTACATAGGCATATGATTTATTCCTGCATTTACAGTAAGGGTGGTCATGGAAATGTGAAAATGACTATTATGTAAATATGTGGACAATTTCGGCCATCGTGTGTCTAGCTACATGTACGTCTTCGTGCAAAAGTCCACGGTGTACCAGCAAGTGCCGTGCATGACAAGAGTGGCAAAACTAACGAATCTTTCATTGCCCAAGAGTCAATTTGTCCATTGGGCCCATTGGCGCAGTGGTCGTTCCCAAACTAATTTGCTCATCAAACTTATCTGCTACTCTTTTATCACCGTTGTCAGAGTCACAATGGGCAGCAAAATCCTGTTTACCTAAGGTGGAAATCACGGGGGAATTGGCAGCCACTATCACGTCGCCATGACAACAGTTCCCAATCAATACTTTCGCTTTTTTATTTACTGTTTGATAGATCATTAGGTCCCACAGAGTCAATCTCATTCTCTCTCAACAAAGGCTTTCTGACAGCGAAGTTTCTTCCAGAAAGTGAAATATCGGTCGTGAATGCATGTAAGTGTGAGATAAGGGCGTTAGGTGATGGTATGCGTCGAGAGTTTTTGTGTTGTCTGACCTGATCATCAGACAATGGCACTCAATAGCACTGAACTATGCAAATTACTGAAATCCGATATCTCTCGTATAAGTCGCTCTCTGTAGTGCGCAATATCAGTTACAAAGTTTTCGGATCAGAATACCCTGTATCTGCATTTTCGAAAGTAGCTCACGAAATGCTGAATTATTTTCACGTTTCGTCGGGTAAGCAAACAGAAAAAAAACATGCATTTTTAAACTGCAAAGTTTTAAAACCAATATCTGCAGTGGCTGGCTATACTTTAGAAAAATACAACCACGAAATTTTGAATAATTTTCATATTTCGTCGTGTAACCAAACTGATAAAACATGCATTATTTAAACTGCAAAGTTTTAAAACCAATATCTGCAATGGCTGGCTACAATTTCGAAAGTACCATGTATAGCTCACAACATTTTGAATTATTTTCATATTTCGTCGTGCAGGCAAACGTAATACCAGATTGCCAAACTTTGGGGGAAAACAGTTTTCACGTAAATATGCTTGAATGAAATATGAAAAATACAGAAAGTGGCATTGGAATAATGATCATAATTTGTTTTAGATAAGGGGTCATCCATAAAGGACGTCCTGGAACAAAATACAATTAAAGTTAATTTTAATTTATACTATATTTATACTATAATAGTAAAATTGAATTTGATGAATTATCAGAATCTCGTCAGTTTTGACCAGAAAATTGTTCATAATATCATCGTTTTTCAGTTTACAAAAATACCCCATCCCTCATCGGACGTTTGCTTTTTTATGCACGTAGATTGAATGCTAATTAAGTGAAAATAACGTGTCACAATCGCTTCAATTTATTTCGGTTTTGTTCGTCAAAATTTGAAATAGCTTTGAGGATATTCGGCGTTTTTGTGTACTCTGGAGGGTTGTAAACGTAACCTATAAACCTACGCCAGTTTTAATTAATTTGCAGGGATTGTAATCTGACATTCCCATGAAACGAGTAACCCACTGATCCCATTGTGCAAATTTTTCACACAGACACAGCGTCAGAAACCAAATCGTGTAGGTTCGTTCGTGGGCCGTGGGTATTATGAGAGTCCACTCCAGATCTGCCTTTATTATCCATGCAGTAATCGGACACGATTGTCGCCCCACAACGTGTGGGATGAAATGGATTTATGGAGCGAATTATTATAATAATAGCTTAGGACCAAAATTATTACCGTGGAAGTTTCATTTTATAAGTGCTTTTTTTCTCGTAAAAATTAAATGTATATGCACTTGACTGGTGACGAGCAAGGTTTTCTTGTAATATAGTCCTAAAATGAAATCTTCGAAAATGTCAGGAATCATTGAATATGTTTTTGGGAAAGCCGAAGAAATATGCCATGCATGTATCTTATTGGGAATTTTTGACGTTTTAAAAACCGAACATTCACTTGCATTACAAAAGGGAAAAAAATGTCAATGTTTTTTGTTTTGTTGTTGAAAAAGTTACCCGAAAGCCATGTGAGTTTGAACTGCTGATTCAGACGTTGTGCATTCGATTTAAGGTGGAACGAGTGCTGCAAATTTATCCAACAATTAAAGTAGGGGCACCTCTATAGAGACACAGGTACTGTTCAGGGGTGTACGGTATAAGTTTTGCAAGTAGTCAAGAAATGTAATCATCCACGACTTTACATATTGAGACCATGCTGGTCAACATACAGCATACAGAGGCGCAGGTGGTCAACATTAATGTGGTGACCGTCCGATCAGTTAAAATGTGGTTAACATAAGGGAGGTGGTCAACTTTGGAAGTACTACTGTATTCTGATGCACCTGTAATAACACCAGGGGGACTATTCAAATATCATGTCACATAACAGGTTTATTTTTATCATGATCCGTGTAGAAAAGCAATTAGCTTCAATTATCAAAACTTTGTTTTCTCGTTTGATTTTTTTATGTAATCAGCTTTTTCGACTACCTTATTGGCAATCAGCTGCCATGTACATGTACAGTAGTTGCGCCTCTACAGGTGCGCGACAGTAGCCCCACAATCCCACGCATGCAAATGTTCAATTATAGCTCGCTGGCGGTGCGTAATTTCGTTTTTATGGATTTTTTATTAGGCGATTTCACGAGACCATTAATTAAGCGCGTTGGGCAATATGGTTGAGTTGCCATCCGGTGGTGGCTCACGAGTCTAGATCAGCGAAAAAACCTCAAAGAGGAAATAGCGCAACCCTCTAAACCTGTCCGAAAGTGCGAAATGTGCCAGTCAATCCATTCGAACTGACCTTAAAAAGGGGAGCCACGCCCTCTATAATTTATCGTGAAAAAGAGAAAAAAATGGCGGAAAACGTATTGGCGCATCAGTTTGTATAGGTGACATAGACCTACTTACTGGGTGGGATAAGCGAAGCACGAAACATACACGTATTCGTATTGATTGGCTTAGGTATCGAAAATTACTGCCAGATTGAGATTTACGACGAAACTACCTGAAAGCACTCTGTAATGTTCCTAAATGACTTCTCGTTATCCCATAGATCTGTTATAGTACGTGTCAAGTTAAGGGTGGCCTTTTCACTCTGTCCTCTGGTAGACGTTGTGAACCTCACCTTGTCCGAAAGTTGTAAACATCCTGCAAATGCATATTTTCACTGAAGCATATTAATGGATTCGATGGGAACGTTCAAAAAAGTACTTTTCTCACAGTTTTACTCGAACTCGTTATTAGGGCAGTTCAAATGTTAGTAAACTAGAAAGGGCAATGCGGCGGAAAAATAACCTTGTTTACCTTTTGAGTTCGTCAGATTCGGATTAAACATTCATGATATACTTTTTTGTTGGTCACTGGTCAGCTACCGTTTAATCGGTCGATAAAACTCCAGAGCGTGCAGGAATGTGCTTGCTGTAAACGTTTCGTAAACTGGGTTTCCCCATGTGAAACGTATACAGATTTCGACCAGTGGGCCGAAAGATGGCGACCTTCATTCTATGGACATGGGTTCTGACATGTCAAGATGAATTACGAGTTGACCAAGAAAGTTTGCGCCATGTGCTCAGTAGGGACCTTTTGAATTTTCAACCACAACAGGGCAGACTACAACAAAATGGCGACTATGAAATTAAAATGCGTTAGGATACACTCCTGTATGGAATCACAAAATCGGGGTTTTCAGGATTGATCAAGAAACTGTCAAACTGGGCTTTAAAAATTATGATAAAAATGTGATTGATAATAATAATATGATTTAATTGGTAATAATAGTTATTACTCCACTTTCTCTCCAACAATAATAGTTACATGTATAGTGTAAACGCACCTTTACATACGCACCATATTTTCAAATAGAGAAAATAAAGCCATTGAACAAATATACAGAACTCGGTCAAATCCCGAAATATTTATTGGAGTTGCTGGATTTGATCGAGTTGGGCTATTCTGGCAACATTACTATTTAAACTCATATCTATAACTGTGTGAATAATGCATAATTATAAATGCTAATTTTTTCGTTACCATTAAGAATGAATCGGGAGCTTCGGCAAGTGTATGTTTTAATTTTTTTTTTAATTTAGCAACTTACCACAACAAATAAAATAAGATTTTCTCTACCATTTCCCTATTAACTTTAATGCCAGGGAAAATCTTATTCTATTTGTTGTAAATAAATTGCTATTTTTTTTAAACGTACACTTGCAGTAGCTCGCGATTTAGCATTTAAAATTATTTATTAGTCACACAGTTATAGAAATGAGTTTGGCCAGTAATGTGGCCATACTAGCCCAACATTCCGAAACAATTTTTATTTTAAAAATTATTACTGCCCCCCCCCCCCCCTTCACTGTCATCATTCGTCATTTTTCGGCGGCGTTCCCTCCCCACATGATATAATTCTTGTATGTAGTGGTT
>JAQGAF010004855.1:0-13317 GCA_034687865.1 Kryphioiulus occultus
AGGGGTCGGACCAATGATTTGTATCCAATCTCCTTCACATTTTGGGGACAATTTCTGAAAATTCGTTGCACAAATCTTAGAAGTTGATTAGGTATGCCAATAGCATTTTTGATATGGGTAGTCCATTGCATGTTGTCCGTGATTGTTATACCTAAATATTTAACGGATGAAACCAAATTTAGAGGAACACTTTCCAGATTACATTCTGGAACT
Source organism: Kryphioiulus occultus (assembly GCA_034687865.1). NCBI lineage: Eukaryota > Metazoa > Arthropoda > Diplopoda > Julida > Julidae > Kryphioiulus > Kryphioiulus occultus. The sequence continues at coordinate 214 of JAQGAF010004855.1, forward strand.
GCTCTCTCCCTCCTACGTGAGAACCTCATAACCAGTCACTTTTTCTTATTGAGTTTGAGCTGCCGAGATCTACACCAGTTGGCGAGACACCATAGGTCAAAGGTTGTGCTAATCGAGTATTTTGAGCCATGTGGAGCAATGTGAGCAATATTAGGCAATGGAAACGATATGTAACACGTTTGTCTGAATCACAATCTGTAGTTAAGAATGGCCCTGTTTTAAAAGATTGGTTTCAATTTTGCTTTTTTGCTTTTTTAAATTAATGAACTTAATATTGCGTTCTTCAAATTGTCCCTGACGAAGAACGCAGTGTTAAAACGCTACGAAAAACATCAAAAGTAAGCAAAGACACGACCAAACAACAGAACTTTGATCAATATTTTTAAACCAGGATCATTCTCAACTGCATACATGTACTGTATATAAAGTAGTAAGTCTGCAGACCGATTAGAACTGTTCTTCAAGATGGTAATTTGTCTATGTACACTGTAAAGTAGGTCTACCTGTATTTTTAAGCTATATAATGAAAATACAGTGTTACAACCATATTGATTTTTTTTCGTGAAATTGGAAAAAGAACCTGCTGAGTTAACACGGGCATACATGCAAAAACATGATTCGTTATACAGCATTTCGGTTTACGGCGTACTTTCCATGAACCTAATGTATCTAGGCGGTATAGCGAGGTATTAGTGCATAGGACCTTGTATGTTGCATGTAGGCTTAAGATCGCATTAAAGCTTCAGGTAAAGGCCTTTTCGCCATTGTTTGGAAGCTAAAAACGGCGTAACGGAAGACTTACGGAAGGTGCGCGACGTTCCCTCAAACACGATTTCTTCAGTTTTCGGCGAAAAAAACACACAAAAACGCACATTTTAGGTAAAAAAAACCATAAAAAATTAACCCCAGCAAAAATGTCTACAAAAATCGAACAGTGATGAATTGGAACGCCAAAACGTTCCACAGGGGCAGCTCGCGAACGACCGTCCATCGTTCGAAAGCGCCATTTCGTCCTTGTCTTCAGTCTCGTGCATTACGTCGTTTATGGAGTGACCTCGGCTGAGTGAAGGGAAAACGTGAAACGGAAAAAAAAATCCGCCAAATCCTAACCACGCAGGTAATGGATGGCTCTAGCCTTGCCTCGCGCATTCCATTAAAGATTTTCTTAAACGTGTGCAAGTCGGAATTCGGGATTAAGTTCGCAGTTAATGAAATGAAGATTTACGTTCATTAAGCCGCCAGAAAAGCGGCGGTTCTCGGCGTGTTAATTAAAATAAATCGTTTTTCAAGGAGTCGAAGCGCTAAATCTCGCCTCCCGAAATTCAAATTAAGACGGTTGGGATAAGGAGCGTGGCAGGGGTGCGGCGCCCCCTCGTGGGCGTTGCTCTTAATCACGCCGATTATAAATGACCGCCGCTAATTAACCTCGCATCGAGGATTGGATCCTATGGTGTTGTACAGGGTGTTTGACAAGTGTTACGGCGAATAAGTTAATTGCATCAGGAATGGTCCTACTTAGTATTGGGACATTTGACGGTTACCCTGTACAAAAATCTCACGCTGTATGGTACGAAAGTACTGGATCTGGTTACTCTAGTACGCAAGTACTGGATCTGGTACGCAAATATTGGATGTGGCACGAGAGTTCTGGATCTGGTACGAAAGTACTGGATCTGGTATGAAAGTACTGGATCTGGTACGAAAGTACTGGATCTGGCACAAAAGTACTACATCTGGTATGAAAGTACTGGATGTGGTATGGAAGTACTGGAACTGGCACGAAAGTGCTGGATCTGATAGGAGAGTGCTGGATCTGATAGGAGAGTACTTGATCTGGCACGAAAGTACCGGACCTGATAAGAGGGTACTGTATCTGGTACGGAAGATCTGGATCTGGCACGAAAGCACCTGACCTAATACGAAAGTATTGGATGTGGTACGAAAGTACTGGATCTGGCACGAGAGTACTAGAGCTATTACGAAAATACGGACCTATTATGAAAATACTTGATCTGGCAAGAAAAGTACTGAATCTGGCACAAAAGTACTGGACCCATTTCGAAAATACATGTACATGTACCTGATCTAATACGAAAGTAATGGATCAGGCACGAAAGTACTGACTCTATTACGAAAAAACAATCTGCCATGAAAGTGCTTGACCTATCATGAAAATACTAGATCTGGTACTTGTAGTATACGAAGGTACTGGATCTAGAACGAAGGTATTATCTCTGATACGAAGGTACTGGATCTGGTACGAAGGTACGAGATTAGTTACGAAAGTTAGGATTCATAGTAGGCGTGGCGTCAACGTCCATTTTGCCTTTTTTATCAGTTTTTTTTAGCAAAATTTCGTATTATTTTTTCATCACTCTTGTCAACAGGTAACACAAAAGGCGATGGGATAACAATGGAGGCGAGAAAATCGATGACCCCAAAAACACCAATCGACCGAGGACGAAATAGCAGAACTAAGGTTTCGTCAAGCGGTCGATTGGTGACGCCAGGATACAATTAGGGAAATGCTTGCGAAAAACAACCTTTTAAAATCAAAAAAATTATTAAGAGATATCAGATTATTAAGGGAGCTCACTAATAAAAAATAATAATAAAAAACACTTCGGATCATATTACATGCACTAATAAATCATTAAAAAAGATCAATTTATTTTTAACCTCGTAGAATGAGATGTTGACCAGGTAATAGCTTTCTTGTTTATGTTATAAATTTCAGCCTTATTTATTAAATAACAAAATTCATTTGGCGAAAATCCAAAACGCCAAGGTCCAAGAAGTCCAAAAATTCAAGAAACGTGAAATAGTGCACAATTCGACGTTCAACATCGGACGTCATCTACATGTATATGTAATTCAAATTTTGGAAAGAATCGCATTTACATGTACATGTATACAATCGAGTATTCCAAATTTAAAAGTGAAAACATTTGAAAAACAATTGGAACATTCCAAATTCCGAAAAACATTCCAATTTTCTTAATTCACAGGAAAACATTCTAAAAACATTTAAATATTCAAAATTTGAAAATGAAAGCACTCCTATTGAAAATTCGCAAAATTTTCCCCACTCATTTTAACTTTTCGTCAATAAAAGGCGTAGTTTATGCCAAAAAAATGAAAGCCATTCACAAATGAACGCCTAGTTCTACGAATTAAAAATTTAATTTAGCAGTTTTAATAATTGTTCAGCGCAAATAATATGCTCCGAAGTTGTTTTTGCAAATTTTTTGCCATAACTCCCCCTCGAGTGAATTTTACCAAAATTATGTTTAATAAAATTAATTCCTCCTTATTTCGTCCAATTCCTCCTTTATTATTCGTCCTAACTCAAAACACAATATGCCAAAACGCCGCCAAAACCCAGAAAAACTGCCAAAAAAAAACCAACTGTGAAGCATGATCGTCGCCCATAATTGCATTATAACTCATTTCTCCGATATTTCGAGTTACTTCGCTATTTCGCCAACCGACTCCCTTCCTTTGTTGTATATCTTTATGAAATATAAAAATGGCGTTGCCCTGGCAACGAGCTAGGGAAAACAACTGGGGGAAAAAAAATGGACAAATATAGGAAGCAAAGCGTCGGTTGGATACGAATCTCAGGTTTCTCGAACAATAAAACCGAACAAACAATGTTTTTGTTGCTTATTAAAACACCATTGTGTGTGTTTTGCATTAAATGGAAGCTGCGGTTGCCATCATTAATCAAAAGCGTGAATTCGCTGCCAAAAATGGCGACCAAGATAGTCTGGAAAAGGCTAAGAACCAACTCGCTTTTAGCGCGCATCTATCCCAAGCAGTTTCCGAGACACTTTCGAACATTTCAAGTTAAGGAATGGAAACATTCGAAAAACAATTGAAACATTCGGAACATCTCGGATTTGGTTATACAGGTAGTCGTATTCGAATGCGATTTTTTGAGTCCCATGTACATGTATACAGGGTGAACAGTCGAAGAAACGCCTAACTTACATTGTCGTTTTATCTCTAGTAGTTTTCGAGATACTGATGAGTAAACTGAGTAAACAAGATTGTTCTGAGACATTCCTGCATGGAATCTGCCTATGGCCTTAATAAACAGCGTTCGGTTTTCGCTTAATAAATTTAGCGATTGCTCATCGAGAATTCGGCGAAGCGACTCATAGGGGCTACGATCAAAGCCCTTCTTGTCTTCGTTTCCCATCTTTTTCATCGTAAAAATAAATTGCTCAAGAATCCGTCAATTGAGCGGAATTCGAACGGCTAATTGAACATCAGCCAACCAAATTTAACGGCTTAATTTTATGCGTTTTTTTACATATTTCCAATTCCATGCATCTAAATTCGTATACGGAGGATCGAGGATGCCCATTGCCCGTATTTTGAATTCGTAATTAAGCATTGGGATATTGCAAATTGCAATTGAAACACTCGAATTTTCCAAACTGAAGAATAAAACTGAATTCGAATATTTCAAATTAAAGAATAAAAATATCGAATATTCCAAATTGACTAAGAAAAACATTCGAGAAACACAGAAATAATTTCAAATTCACGAATGAAAACATTCGAATATTCCAAATTTAAAAAAGAAAACATTCGAAAAACAATTCGAACATTCCAAGTTAAGGAATGACAACTTTCGAAAAACAATTGAAAAATTCCAAATTCACACATGGAAACATTCAGAAAACAATTCCAATTTTAGGAATTCACGAATGAAAACATTCGAAATATTTAAATGCACAAATGAAAATATTAGAAGTTCACGAACGAAAACTTGATTAAAAAATAAATAGTTCGAATATTTCTAATACACAAATGACAATATCAGAGTATTTTAAATTAACGAATAAACAAATGCGTTCGAATGTTCCAAATTCAAAAATGAAAGCATTTGATAATTTCAAATTGCCAAAAAAAACCATTCGAATTATTTCAAATTCACAAATAGAAAACATTCGAACATTCCAAATTTCAAAATGAAAGCATTCGAATATTCAAAATTCACAAATACCTGCATTCGCATATTTCAAATTTACCAATGAAAACATTCGATTATTCTCCATTCACAAATAAATGCATTCGAATGTTACAGATTTACAAATAAAACCATTCGTATACAGTATTCCGAATTCACAATAGAAAACATTCGAATGTTCCGAATTCACAAATGAAAACATTGGATTACATGTATTTCAAATTTAGGTAAAAGAATAAGGGTAAAAGCTGTTTTAATTGGAGTGTTTCCAGGCGAGAAAGCATTCTAAAAGTTCATTATTTTCAGCAGAACATGTACATGTAGGTGTAATGTAGCCTTGAGTGTTGCGCGCGAGAATGGAAATCGTTGGAGATTATAGGAGCACAAAATGGGCATTATCATAAACTCTCGCTTGGCATTAAAGTCTTATATTTATTAAGAGTTATTTCTCTTAGATGATGAATCATCAGACCAACGTCATATTTTAGGAGAGATTTGAGCAGCGTCTTATTGTTGCGTTATACGAGAGCCAACGACACACGATTTATGATCTCACGAAAAAAAAAAAAAAAAAAAAAACTACACGTAAAAAAAATTAAATAAATATTAAACCCAATTTATCCTCAGGACGTCAGCCGTAAAACAAGCAAACGTTTCGTATTTCAGCGACGTATAATTTATGTTACTCCAGTAAAGATTACGGCCCATAATAACCCAATTTAGAAAAATAATGCGTTTTCAAAATAATGTGCTTTGAAAATAATGCATTTCGAAAAATTATATATTTAGAAATACAACGCTTCAACTGCATTATTATCTTCGAATTTTTTTTATCGAAATCTGATGCTGTTGATTGTATTTAAGTATTTTCTAAAACCCTATATTTCAGTTCTGTGATAATGTGATAGTGAACAATAACTTAATTCTGACCACAAAGAGGTCAAATTTCGATTTGCACCTAGATACAGAGCAATTCATTTTCATCAAATCTAATTATTTTTTTAAACCAAAAACTTTACTTCTCCGATAATGTGATAGTGAACCTGAACACAGACAAACTATCGAAATCGGTTTAATCACCTTTAGTTATTTTCTGAAATTAAAATTTTTAACTACTTCATTAATGTAAAACTGAACAATAATTTCAAAATTTGAACGCATAGAGGTGAAATTTCGATTTACACCTGCACGCAGACATACTGGTTCTCGTTAAACTATCTAATTATTTTCTGAACCCATCAATTTGGTTCAGTATCAATCTTACTGCTCTGATAATGTGACAGTGAACAATAAATGGAGGGTTTGGTAATACGAAGGTCAACTTTCGTTTTGCACCTGGATACAGACAGACGATCTATGGCATAGATTCTATTTTCCTCATTGCTAAAATGGCAACCAATGATGGTGCATCAAATAATGAGCATTTTTTTATTTTTCCCTCTTTTATTCGCAACGAAACGCAGAATTAATTACTTGAACTGAGTACGAGAATTAATTTAAGGATGAAATTAAAGTCGAAGTGAAAGCATTTCTGACGATACGATTAATCTCGATTCTAGCGTTTAATTATTTCATTGTGTTTCTCTCTCGCTAACCCTTTTTAATTATTTTTCTAGTCATTAAAAGAGGCTCGTCTTGGTCCTCATTGAAACGAGAAATTGCCTGAAAATTAATCGCTTTTCATATGAAATTAATTGTAGCCAATCAGTGGCCCATAATACGTGTCGTTAATTAATCCAAACGAGACCCAATGCATTTTTCTATACTTTATTCTTCTTGGTTCTGTCAAAAAACTCCTTCAAACTCAAATTTCTAAGGGCTTTTTGGTAGACTTAATCAGGTTTAATTTCTTTTGTCTACGTACAGTAGTAGCAAAAGGGGAAAAATGTACCTGAATGAAATTCAATGCGTCTATATTAGTGCATAGCCTTCAAACGTTGAATTTGGCATGAAAATAATAATGAGGGTCGTATTTAAAGAGAAACTAACATGATTTCTAACTATTTCTGAATAAAATTTAATGGGCAGAATGCCTATCGAAGTCGAAATAAGAAAAAGGTTGCGTTGAATTAATTGCGTTAAGAAAAAACAGGTACAGGTATTCTGAATCGAATCAGATTTTGAGAAATTGAGAAACAAAATAAAAATGGAGAAATAAAATCATGGTTCATTAGAAATTAATTATTGTTCAGAATAAATTTAGACCACTTTTATTAAGCTAAATTTTAAATTACAGGAATTTCATTGAGACGTCGAATTCAATCAGAAAAATGCTAACGTATTTTATTGTTTGTAGACTAATTTTATTAAGTGAAATTTTAAACTAAAGATATTTAATTCGAAAAAATTTCATTTTGAAATGTTTTCACCAAATTTAATGATTTTAGATAAATTTTCTTAATTTTGAATTAATTCTGATACATGTTTCAGTCACGCTTTTCGACATCTGAAACATGTTCTAGACACATTCACGATATCTGATACATGTTCCCGACACGCTTTCAACATCTTATAGTGTTCTGGACATGTTTTCTATAGCTGACGTCTGTTCCAGACAAGCTACCAAAATCTGATACATGTTCTAGATACGTTAACGAAATCTGATACATGTTCCCGACACGCTTTCAACATCTTATGGTGTTCTGGACATGTTTTCTATACCTGACGTCTGTTCCAGACAAGCTACCAAAATCTGATACATGTTCTAGACACGTTAACGAAATCTGATACATGTTCTAGACACATTTACAGTATCTGATACTGTTTCCGTAACGCTTACAACATCTCATAGTGTTCTGGACAAGTTTTCTATACCTGATGTTTGTCCCAGACAAGCTACCAAAATCTGATACATTTTCCAGTCACGTTTTCCACATCTGATACATGTTCCAGATACATTTACCATATGTGATACATGTTTCCAACACGCATTCAACATCTCATAGTGTACTGGACATGTTTTCAATACCGGCTGTGTGTTCCAGACAAGCTTACGAAATCTGATACATGTTCCAGTCACCTTTTCGACACCTGATACATGTTTTAGACGCATTCACGGTATCTGATGCATGTTCCAGACACCATTTCAGCATCTCATAGCGTTCTAAAAGCATTTACGACATGTGATATGTGTTCACGACACGTTTATGGCATCTGGTAGTATTCTAGACGCGCTTACAATGCCAGATACACGTTCTGGGTACATTTACGACATCTGATACGTGTTTCAGTCACGCATACATGTTCTAGTCATATTTGCGAAATCTGATACATGTTCCCGACACGCTTACAACATCTCATAGTGTTCCGGACATGCTTTCTATATCTGATATGTGTTTCAGACAAGCTTACGAAATCTGATAGTGTTCTACACGCGTTTTCGACACGTTTATGACATCTGGTAGTATTCTAGACACGTTTACAATATTAGATACACGTTTGGGACACGTTCATGACATTAGATACATGTTCCAGAAACGGTTTGATCCTGTAATTCGGCTAAAATCCCATGCATGTTCAATAATTCAACTACGTATATTTTTCACTTTCTTATTCCTCAGATTTCTTGCATTTTCAGTTCATTTCATCATTTTGATCTACAGATGTACAAGTAGCGTTGTGTTCCGACCAGTTCACCAACGTCATTTATAACGCTTGCAGTTGTTTGTTGGTGGTACGAACGTCATTGTTATTCTCGTGCATAAAATGCATTCTCAAGATGATCCACTTTGAGCCAAAACGTATACGTGGGACTTAAGAGACCGAGTAGTTGGAAAAATTTCATCCAAAATATAAAAAAAAACTGGTCATAATTCATCCTTTTCACAAACTCAACAATAAGATCCACTTATCATCAGTAGTAGGGTCCTCGAAAGGCGGGCGGATGAAAATTTCAATTCGAAAAATGTGAAAATGAATCAAAATGAGAGATGAGTGAAAACGCACCATTCGTATCACATCAGGCATTCAGAAATTGCTAGAGGGCGTTGGTGTCACTTACTCATAAAGTGAGGAAAAACAAACGTGAAAACGAAGTCCACATTTTAAAAACAATTTTCATTTGGAAAAAGACATTACCGGATGTCTACTGGATTTGGTATTTCAAATTCCACGACTTTTCAATGATTTTCATGACTTTTTCATGACTTTTTCTTGACTTTTTCATGACCTTTTCTTGACTTCAACAATTTTCCCATGCATATTAGAATTCGAGGCCGTTCAAGTTTAAATCATGACTAAATAGCAATTTTCAGAATTTTTTGTGGAAATAGATGACAAATGAAGAATTTAAATCCAGATTTTTGTTTTGTGAATCAATGAAAAACAAAAAAATGTCATGATCGACACAAATTTTCATCAGGAAACAGAAAATTTAGCTAAAGTTTTTTTTTAATTGACAATTTCATTATTACTTTCTTACACAGAATTGCTCGCGATCTCTTGATTTTTGATTTAACATGGGAGGCAAAGAAATTCCAAGTTTTGAAATTTATGATTTTTTATGACTTTGGAGACAAATTTAGGATTATTTTAGCATTTTTTGGAATTTTTAGAGTGCAGTACTTCACTTTTTTATTAATTTTTTTGTTACAATACAATATTAAAAAAATGTTGTCAAACTGCACCTGTACCAACGCTCTCAGCATATGACATAGTACATGTATTCTGACAACACAATGTACAGGGCGTTTTAGGACTTTTTTAAATGTTTTTTTTCAAAAAAAAAAATTTGAACTTTTTAAAAAAAACTTGAACTTTTTAACAAAACGTTAAGGATTTTTAAAATAAATATTTAGTACATTTCAGGACTTAAGACTTGTCTGCCACACTGGTTAACTAATAACTACACTTAACTATGCAAAAACTACGTAATTAATTCAGTGAATCATTAACGATTTGTTGAAATTCCCTGACATTTTCGTAGTAAATCCATTTTCCTTGACTTTTCCAAGTCTTTCAGGTTTCCCTGACTTTCCAGAGTCTTTCAAGTTTCCCTAACGTTTCCAAGCCTTTCCCATTTCTTAGTTTCTCTAACTTTTCCAACTTTTCCAAGTCACCTTTGACGTGCATGCTTTATTTAAGTTATTTTCAACTTTTTTCCCAAACAAAATCTCCAAAACCTAGACAAACTTACCCCGAAAAGTCTACGTCCAGTGTCCGCTGGTCCATTTGGCTGGACGATATCCAAAAGGTCATTCCTCTACATGCGTTTTCGATTAAATTTTAATCCAAATATGTTGTAATGACGTCAGATTCGAAGAAAAGAGACCTGCAAACAGATAAACACATTGCCATTATTGTCTACGTAAAACTGACCATGCAAACTGGCAATTAAACGAGTAAACAAACGAGCAAAACTCCTCTAGGTCTCAAGAACCCCCAATAAAGACCCTAATAAAGGACAAACAAAACAAAGCCCAAAATTCCATTGTTTTCCGCCATTTTGATAAAAAGCTATATTGGTGAACATAACCAACCTCCGAGTAATTCCCAATGGGATTTATTAGGCAAATACTCAGGGTCTTATTGTGCATGCAGCAGATAAGAGTGAAACAATGGTGGGAATCACAATGGGAAAGGACACAGACAGTGATGTCGATGCCTAGGCTTCTCTAATCCTTCGAAATCCCCAAGCAGCGACGAAAGTAAGCCCAACACAGCCATTGCTCAGCGGAGATTTAAGCGAACCAAGCTAGATTAAGCGATTACGTCCTCCGCTGAATAAACCCCCTTCTATCAATCATACTCTAGAATGCCTTCCAATGCCGTTATAGGGTACTTTGAACATTTTTCATGATGACTACCAATTTCTGGAAACGAAATTCAATGAGTTTTTCAGGTTTTCCAGGGTCATATTCTAAATTTTCCAGGTTCGAAAATGTATTTTAATGACCAAATGTGTGCCACGCTGCTATCTACAACAATATTTAGTAATGCATGGTTGAAACCAACATTTGCAACTCACTTTACCCGACTTTCCCTGACTTTCCCTGACCAAATTTGATTAATTTCCCTGACTTATAGAAAAATGTCACGTGGAATTAAAATTAACTTTATCTGCAAGACTACAATTAACTACATTTTTGTATTTTTCTGCCAGGATGACTAGCCAAATCATCAATTAAACTTCCCCGACTTTTTCAGGTTTTCCAGACATTTTTTGTAAAATTTCCAAACAATTTCAAGAAACGATTTTTACAGATTTGATCCGAAGAAATATACCATATGGCGGAAATTTTAGAAATTATAGAACTGATCACGAAATGATAGAATTATTCAACAATTTTATAAAAAAAATACTATTAAAAAGCAAAATTTTTGAAAAATTACAAGAAATATTAGATTTTTAGTGTATCCTATTAAAATAAAATTAATAATGATGCGAACAATAGTGATTGAAACCATTTTTCTAGAAATGTGGTTTTTTTGGCAATAAGGATTTTAATACATAAACTAGATCATTAATAATGCAGTTCTGGTTCATTTCGAAAATTTCAGAAAAACTAATACTGACATGTCGAAATTAAGTCCATAGACGAAACTTGAATAAATTGATTATACTTAATAATGACGAAACATTTTGAATTTTTTGTTATAAAAACAAGATCACCAATAATGTAGTTCTGGAACATTTCGAAAATTTCAAAAATATTAATACTGACAGAAATTAACTCCGTAGACAAAATTCAAATAAAAATTACCAGAAACAACGGATTTCAAGTGCATTCTATCGAAAACGTTTTTTTCAAAAATATTAATAACGGAGGCAACACTAGTCAATTTTAATTTTTTTTAAACTAAATCACCAACAATGCATAAAGGGAGATTAATTCAAGGAGCATCACAAGGATGATTTTCAAAAAACCTTAATTATAAATGCTGAATATTAGAGGAATGGTGAAATTGATTATCTGGTCTAATACTTTTGGTGCTGATTTCTCATGTTAACAATGCAATTTCGATGTTAACAATAACACGTTTCGATTCAGAATCCATTGAGTTTTCCAGGTTTTCCATGTTTCTGTAAACCTATGTACCCCAAGCTTAGATGTCATTTATGGACGATCCATAGATGGTCCTCATCGATTGTTGGTAGATATTAATTAAAAACAATGGCGAAGTTAGGGCCCTATGCGACCGTCTGGATGATTAATATCTGCCATCGCCTGATTTCTGCCACGAATAAAAATTGAAAAATAATGAAGCTGACGAAGACGCCCGGATGAACGACGACAATAATTATTATTGTTATTATTGCCAGCCATCGATTTTCGACTACGACGGAAGTCTGGTCTCTCGGGGACGAAGGCGACATCCGGAGACGACGAGATTATAATCGAAATCGAGATTAAACAACGCCAGATAATTAATAAACAAACAGCGAGCAAAAAACGGTTAATTGACGCTGTGAACAAAATGAGAGAAAAAAAAATCGATAATCATTTGAAAACAATTCCAAAGCTTTTGTAGATAACATTGTAATTAGTTGTTGTATCGAACAGGAAGTGACAGCTGCAGATTCCGGAAGTCATTTCGCGCTTGACCCCTATGATGTCACTTTCACGGTTAATCGATCGCTATCATCTGAACCGTTCGTGATAGGAAAGTAATTTCAATTGGAAAGTTTTAGAGGAGGACGAGATTAGTCAAAAAACGTTTAAATGGGGATTATTAGACGTCTCTGTTAATTTATATCGAATTTATGGTACGGCAAGTTGCTAATAAAAGTATAAAAAAATCAAAATAAATTCACAGAAACGTCTAATAATTACGAATTAAACGCAGTTAGACTAAACCTGTCCTCCTCTACAATTTTCAAATTGGAAGTAGTTGCCTATCATGCACGGTTAAGAAGATACTGATCGAATAATCGCGAAGATGACTCCCAAGATGGCCACCAGAGTGCAGACGAATTAAACGCAAGGAGTCAAAGAAAAAGGTCAAAACAGTTTACAAAATCAGTTATAAAAACAAAATAGGAAGTGTTTCGAACAGGAAGTGAGAGCTACAGATTCTGGAAGTCATTTCGCGCTTGACCCCTATGACGTCACTTTCACGGTTAATCGATCGCTATCATCTGAACCGTTCGTGATAGGAAAGTAATTTCAATTGGAAAGTTTTAG
>JAQGAF010004856.1:0-13311 GCA_034687865.1 Kryphioiulus occultus
ATAGGTAAGACAACCAACTTAAAAATGATGCAAATGATTAATTCAACATAAGATGCAGAAGAGAAACAAGTTGCCATTTTTCACTCTCGTATGTTGAGTTAAGTTACTAATCAACATTTGAGATGCCATTCGATTATGTTGGATTGAAGAATGCATGACAATTATACATAGACGGAGGTGCATGTACTGTATATCTGTTATATTTTTGCCTTTGGTGACTGAAAGGCATGTTAATTGAGCTAATTATACCTTTTTCCCATTGCAACATCCAAACATCCAATCTATAGATTGGATGTCGATTCTAAATTGGACCAAAAATAAAAAATTCACGATCGAAAGGATACAGCTAGTCGCATATACTTTTAGAGCAAGATTTCCAAAACATTTCTGCAAAATGAAATGTCATCTGGTACTGCTCTTTTTGCAATGTTTACATCCTGTACATATTAAAAAACACTATGCAATGAGATGCGTATCGCATCATTGGAAATCTTGGGTGTCTGACGCCATGACTGCGTATTATCCAACCGAGTTGTAAAGAGGTTTCAACCACTTTGAAACTATCACAAGCATTTGACAGATATAATTTGTCATACATCTACATGTATGATATAGGTGTACAGGTTTCCATAGAATTTACTTCATGTTGAGAAGTCAGGGTATTGAGATTCCCATTGCCCTACACACAGTTTCAGTAATATCAGATGTCAACTCCGTTTGGGACAGAACGAATATGACAACAAACATAATAAACAATAATAAACAATAATAAACACCAAAATAAACACTTATGTATTCTTTAGACAATTTAACACATGAAAATGAACAATTAAAATTGACCTTTATATTATTAAAGCATGCATTTTCACCATACAAATCGTCTAATTAAAAGTAAGTCTATGTGACTGAAATGTGCATTAAAAAAAGAAATTAGACTTCACAATATAAACAAAACGTCATGAAAACCTCAACATTAGCCTTCTAAAACGTTGATTCAGTACTAAATTTAAATATGCAATTTATCCACACCCTGTATTCCGTTTAGGAAAAGAACTTTGCAGAAATACCGCCATTGGTGCAATTTTTTAAAAACTATATATTTGATCACAAATGATGAACACAATACGATAACAGTATTTTGTAAGTCATGTAAAATGAATGCTGGAACGCTATAGTCGAAATTTTGTGAAAATCTACCAGCAATCTGTGCCAATAATAATGCAGGAAAACTGTTATTTATAATTTGCAAATGATGGATTAAAACTAACACATTATGTGTCAACTGCTTCACTTGACCCCCTATACTCTGGCCATATCATGCTCAAGTACATGTACAATTAGTTGCAGAACCCAAGGTGCTGCAGACAACAGTTTGAAGACTAAAATTTGAAGAACAGTTTTGAGGACCAAATTGCAAAATTGATTACCATATTTAGCCGACCAGTGAATTGTTTGATTCGCCACAAGAATACATGTTCGCCTCGATGTATTTCTGGCATTGCAACATACGTGGAACACGTGTGGTAGGCATATGGACTTTTATAGGAAATATTGCACGTTGGACCTACAGCATGTTTATGTATCTGGTGTTTTATTTTGAACGGATTTGAGGTTCTTTTAATTGCTATGTGAATTTGTAGTGAGAAATGGTATTATTTTTTTTTACAACATGTGTACGTTTATTTTGATATTTTATCAATTTCCCTTCGCCCTCCCTCATGTCACTTGCAAAGTCGAAAAGCCCACATTAGCTAAATTCTATATTTTTTCAACCTTGGTTTGGGAGGGGGGGAGTGGAGTATGAAAATAATGATTTTGTGATTACATAAAACTTGCAAGTCCTCTTTTTCAATTCGATTCAATTCAACTCAGTACCCTTCTGTCAGTAATTTAAATCCATGTGGTAGGGAGATGTAGCCCATCAACCCAAATTAAGATTCTGTGGGTACCACCAAGACATAAAACCAGTCACTGAGAGTGGTTCGATAGAAAAGCAAAAAATTGTACATGATTACGCCAGTTAGTGTGGTTAATTGCTTTAAAACCATACTATTATTTGCATATAAAGAAAGATATTATTTAACATGGTTTTGTTTTAAGGAGTGAAGGCATAAGGGGGCGTATCGATCAGGTACTCAGTAGTTAAACGCTTCCAAGAATTATTGAATGTATTTGCTAATAATGTCAATTTGCTACGTTACGATTGCATTTATATTTTCCAGGTTTCGTTCTTTTTGCGTAGCATCCATGGCAATGGCGCGTTCGATTTAATGATTTCCTGAAAACTGTAATTCAAATCGGAATGATATAAATCGCGTTTAAAAACATAACCAGCAAACATAGACAATATTTCACTCAATGGTGCACTAACGTTACATTTTTTATTCATTCCCCTATTGTACGTGGCATAAAGGAAAATAGAGCATGAAGTTTCCTACTATTCACATGTCCTTTTAAACCTTAAAGTTTCTGTGATGCCAGACCAGCTAGGGATTAACTTCACTTTATCCATATGCATTAGTGCCATCCTATTCAATCCTGCATAGGGACATACTGTACCTACTGAAGAGGTGGTCACACTGATTCATTTCTCTTTCGTGTGGAAAAAACGCAAACATACGAAACGAAAACTCCATACGACACGAATAATGGTAAGTTTTCGGAGTCAGTTTTTGGATCTGCAACCACTGTTCCTGCTACATGTACTGTACTTAGACAGGGTTGAAAGTTCCCCAAATGTTGAGTTTGAAATCAGATATCTAATAATACGGCCACAAAAAATCCACGACATCACCGCAACGCAATTGAAGATGCCATCTTACAATTCAGCACCCTCCATCGACGGAATGTGACATTTTACCGCAGAAATACATGGACTCCAAACAAAACTTTGAAATATTATTATTTGATATCATCAAACTTGATTACTTTAGCTATAATAATATTAACCCCCAAAGATTCGCAAAATTGTTGCAGTTACGTATAGACACTCTGCATGTGTTGTCAGGGTCACCATGTGATATCTGACCGTGGGTCTGAGGCGCGCTATACAAATGGCATGTCGGGCAGACATTACGCAACAAGGGCTAGTTGTCACCTGTGACCCGTCTGGAATGTGGTTTCGCCATACCAAGCTCAGCTGGGTCAACCAGGACGAGCGATGTTAATTAAATTGCGTTATTAGGCAATTCTGCTCGTCTGGCTGCTCTCACTGGAATTTCCAGCTATCATTTAAACATTTACATGTACTGTACATGCAAATCCACTTCACAATGAAATCTTATGATATACAGTAATGTTTGCAGGTACATGTAGTACCAGCTAGTATGTTATATGACTGATTCCACACATCACTAAGGAGGGGGTATGTGAGGAGAAAATGAGGTAGACACATACCCGAAAATTATAAGAAAACATCGAACTCAATAAAAATGTGTTCATGAATGAGTGGCTGGCTACCCAGTAGTTGATTCAGACATTGACAGAGTCATGGTAGAAGAAAATCAGCTCCAATTCCACTGTGATATGCATTTCATTCACATGTTCATGTAATGTACTGTATGTTGATGTCGAACCAAGTCGAGCCAACGCAGGGCCCACTTTTCTACATGTATTTTGGTTGCATTGCGTTTTCTCGGTTGCATGTTCTAATTGGCTCTAAAAAACCTTGGCATGCCCACAACTTCCATGTTAGAAAACCGTTTTTTCAATAACCACAGTCTCACTCGTGAGTTGCGAGTGAAAAACGTGTGGAATGACATAATTTGCATAACTTTTCAGACCCTGAGCTAAATTGTGAACTTTGACGGTATCGCATTGTTCTCTGGCTGTGCATTTTAATCGGTTGTAAAATGCATTGGCACGCCCATCACTGCAAAGCCTGAAAATTGTATTGTTTTGCAAAAAAAATTGCTACAATTCGTTGATTGGTTGTAAAATGGCGTAATTTGCACAACTTTCGCGACCCCTGCTGCAAGCTACAAAATTTGGCAAAAAATCAACCCACTTAAGAGGGTTTTCCTCGTTGGCGTTGCATAATACACCGTTTCACTTTCGAGTTACGGGATGGCACACTTACAGGGGTTAGCTCTAATATTACTCTTTGGCACACGTTCATTGCAAAGAAAAAAGGTATCACACAAGAGGAGTTTCACTATATTAGCACAAAAGTTCTACTAGGGTTGCGACCTTTTCTAAATACCCTGTATTATGGTGGAAACTATACATGTAGGTGATTTGAAAAACAATGCGAAAAAAGACTATCATAAATGTGATAATTACATCATCCACAGTATAGGTCTACATGTAAGATAAATTAACTGGAGCACTCGAAAATATAGTAAGTTAAGATTAGCTTTTTTTAAAAAAGGATCTTCGTTGAAATACTGCTTCGCTTATTTATTAAACGGTCGAAAAGTCCAAGTAACGTAATTTCTCCAAATTTTGTAGTGTAGCGCGAAAACCTAAGGCTTTATGTCCTTAGTTTTGCTAAAATGCTTTCTTTGTTTATCAAAAATATAAAATAAGCAGGGTGCTTTGCATGAAACATTTCGTCTTATTTTCTTGTCTCGAACAGGAAGCTCCAACAAGTATTCAGATCCCAAATACATTTACAATGTAGATTGAAATCATATACAGTGTGTTTGTATAGACCCGAGAATGAATAAAAAAGAGCGAGGAGAGGGACGAAATAAATTGAAAGTCTAAGTATGGTGAGTGCTAAAGTAATTTATGAGAGCCGAATGCTGTTACAGAACGTAATTTATAATTTTAGATTTATGGGTAAAATTGTAGGTTTTTCTTCACCAGTCCGCGGATGATAATGAAAGAGAGCATTTATCCACTGCAATCTGTATAAAAACGTTTTCCATGAATATCCAAAAATTTTAAATGAAATTCCGGAAAATTAAATTTGACAAAATGCATATAGTCAACATGTACTGGTATACCGGTATATGGTCGTGACGAGTCATATGGGGCAGCTTGGACACGTGTTTAAATTATAAATTATGCGCAATAACAAAGGAAATCTTTCTATGTCGGTCACATATACACTCTTAAAAATAGGTGCTTCACATGTCGCAAACACTACACCTTTTTATGAGTTTATAAGCCCCCATGTTGATAATATGCATGTACCTTATTTCATCATCATGAGTGTTTGTAAGCACCCATGAAATAAGGTACTTATGGGTGGTTATGGGTGCTTATAAACACCTTTTGTTTCAAAACACCTTTAGGTGTTTACTTTTTTTGGTGCAAACTGTCACCTTTTGATCATATTTCCTATAGGGAACCTTATTTCATGGGTGCTTACAGAAACCTAAAAAGGTGTAGTACTTGCGACAAATGAAGCCCCTTTTGTTATAGTGTACGGTGCATTCCAAAAGTATACGAGTTAATAGGGTGCCTGCTAATGCAATGTAAAAGATAGTATGGCAAGTGGGAAAAGCATAAAAAATACATTTAGTCAACATGAGCGTTCACAGAAATCAGTTGTTGTTTGTGATCCCATGCCTATGAACGCGTTACCTATCTGTCAACATGTTTTGTTCCACATAAAGGTTTATACCTATTCGGTGGTACTTGAAACATTGTCCAACTTACACGTTACAGGGTGTCCCACTTAGAGGGGTTGCAACTAATGTAAATTCTATAGCACAGGTCTGGTGCAGTTAAAAACTGTTCAACATTATGGGGTGCTTGACTTATAGAGGTGTTCAACTAGAGGGAATTGGAACTCTTGGGGAAGTATGGTGTTCATATACAGTAGTAAGACAAATAGACCCTTTCTGGATTTGCATTCTGTGTTTTGTTTCCATTTCGCAACTATGAATCATCCTTAGTGGAGTTTTTGGGACTTATGAGAAATAGAAAAATTGCGCTGGTTTCGAAATGTTTCAGAAACTTCTTGTGACATGCTCATCAAATGTTAACGCTAGAAATTCATACATGCAGTTCCCTTAGAAAAAAAACAGCATTTTATATATGGGGTGAATAAAAAGTTTTCATACAGAAGCTATAAAAATTTTATGATGGCCATGCACCCAAAGGAACGATTAATTATATAGCAATGTAAGAATGGGGTCCACGTTATTAGCTAAAGTCCAAAACAACGGGTATGAGGTTATAGACTCCAAAAGACCATTTTAGCCCTAACCTTACTAGGGTGGAAAAAACTGAATGCTTTGCATCAGAAATTGCCCACACACCCCTTGCATACACACCCCTAGATGCCATTGCCATCACATACAGGATGTTTCAGTATAGTGGTTGTCGCAAATGAAATTGGTGTTAGTTTTGATGAAAACAAACAAAAATGTCAATGATTATATATACGTTTATCCCAATGAAAAAGCTGATCGTATACTCATAAAAATAGACTACAATGTCCGTAATCACCTATACTCTGAAATGATGCATTTCCAAGATACATGTAGGGTTTATTTGGCTGCATGTTCATGCATGTGTATTCCTATATAGGGAATAGCTGGTGCCTATGTTTCAGAAATGGGGTTGTTTTAGGACATAGGTTGTTAGTGACATATATGTTTGTGTTCATGAGTACTAACACCTTTTTCATTTGAATAAAGGCTTAACTAGTAATTGTTTGTTAATGCAAGTGTAATTAGGGCAAAGGGCTCCTAACTGTATTTCGAAAATGTACCATTTTTGGGCTGGGTTGTTCAGGACATTTTTGTGTGTTTTCATGAATACTGCGACCTATTTAATTTATGACCATGACTTCTGATACACCCTGTATGGATTAGCCATATGTTGAGACGTTCACGTGCAATCCCCAAATGCGTGTATCATCCCATATATATGGCAATACCATCATAGATTTAATGTACAGGCATACCCCGCAATTACGTTTGGTTCCACACAGGTGACGTAAAACGAAAATTGACGTAAAACAAAGTATCTTTTAATGATATTTTCTTATACTTGTAGGGGGCTGTGAGAATAGGCCATTTCTGATTCACAAAATCACAGAAGACACTCTTTGATAAAAAATAAATAATAACTCAATTCGGCAAATGAGTAGTGGGCAGGTGACGTACAGTATAATCGGGGAGTGGTGGCAATCTGAGACTGACGTATAAGCGAAGCTATGCAAAATTAAGCGACTTAAAACGGGGCATGTCTCTATATGGCCATACACGTTCATACTCGACAGTACTTTCCCATATATACATGTAAGTACATAAATGTACAGGGTGTTCTGTTTAGTCAGTGCCCACGAAATAAAATCATATCTATAATACGGTAAGAGGTACAATGATAGTTCTTGAAGGTAACTTATAGAGTCGACCACGGACTATCCGGAAACAACATTTTTTGTGATATTTTTGTAGAAATGTTGTGATCCCAACAGTATTTAATCGCCTACCAGAGGATTTATTAGAAAAGAAGAAGTTGGCTAGACTTAAAAGAATTTTACAAAAATACCTTTTGGGTGTAAAATATGGTGGACTGGGCATATATTTTTTGGTAACACTTGCAATGTAATATTTTGCATCTTACATCTTTGTGCAATTTCACGAGTTTTAATACGTCTTCCTTTTGCTTTGTCTTCAGTGCACATTTCGTTGTTACTAATATACTGTATGTAATGTAAAAGAAATATTTTTTTTGAAATTCGATACTTTTTTGTTTTTGCTTTGCAATAATTTATGAATTTTGTTTTCCTATTTTTTGTTTTTGTATCTAATGTGATAAATGATCTCTTTTTGTAAGTTTTTGAGGCAATACAAGTTCGACTGTGAAGTTCTGCCTTTATGGAAATAAAAATTATAAAATAAAAAAAAATTATTATTGTTATTATTATTTGTCGCCAAAGTTTACATATTTTCAAAGAACGAGAACTTAAAGAATGTACCTGACATTGTACAATAGGCCTACAACCCAAAATAAAGCACTAGGCGCTCATGCAGTAGTTGACAAGCTTCACCACCCATTCTAATGCTACGTGTAATGTAATTATAAAATTGCGTGTATAGTTATGCATTACCAGCCATTTGAGATGCGCATTTTTAATAAATGTACATGTAGCTTAATGAAATTAAAACACCTTAATAGAACGCCGTTTAGGACGCTTTTTGATCACGGCGATTTTTTCGAAAAAAAAGAAAACCAAGGTTCGTAATGGGATTAATAAGCGTAGACCTATACTAAATTAAAAAAGTAACGCGGATGTGTATGCGTCTGTAAATTTGGCTTTGGGAATTAATGTTTTTCAGCGTGGCAGTGATTTTCTTAAACATTCACCCACAACCTTAAACGGACAAAAATATGGCATTTACCAAGCCTTTCTTCCCAATTGATATTTTATTGTTAACTTACAATATGATAAGAAATATGACGTTCAACCTTAATCCTATAAAGTCAAAGGGATATACATTTTTATTTAAGGCATTTAAATTTATGAAATTTTGAATATGTCGCTTTGATCAAATTATTTGAATTTCTTAAAAAGATCATGAACACTCATATTTGTAAACAAGTCGAGGAAGTAATTATTTGAAAATACAGATTACAAAATACATGTACATGAATAATTTACGATTAAAGATTGCATACTTAATTTCGAATTATGCGTGATGGTTAAAACTGATCAAGTCGACGCAGTTTTGCACTGAAAACCATGCAAAGTATGTGTACCTCAATATGGGCTCTGTGTATGCCCGTAAAGCGTCCTGCCATACCATGCCAGAGTCAATCATGGAACACATATTGGCGATCGGTGGTTCTAGTAAGGTAGGTACACGGACATGTTGTATTGTGATGAGGTATCAGAGGTATTTAGACTCATCCTAAATATGTTCCAGAAATATTATTCTTTGATGGTTGGTAACATTAAATATAATATCGTGGGCTGGGGATAATGTTGTACATAAATGTATGTTCAGATGTACCGCTAGAGGCGGGGTGTAAACATTTTTGGCTGCCCAAATGCCAACACCTTCCTCATGCATGGTACTCACGGACTATAGATCGTAGAGATATAGACGTAGAGGGTAAAATAACTATTGTCTGAAAAATGTATCAATTAATGTTTCAAATTTAAGTTAGCATTAAGGTTTACAATATGGTCAAAAATGCTTTTTCATTCCATCGTAAACCCACTTCTTATGAAAATTATGTTACAAACCTACTTACAAATATGCTACCAATCATGTAAACATGCACATCTCGAAATCGAAAAATAAAAAAGCTTTCTTTCAAAATCATTACAAGCGAGATGTACCAAAATGATTTCATTTTTGAAACACTTTTTTTAAACGAATTTAACTGTATGCTACGTGATTGTATTCTCTCGGATATATACTCCATAATAAGCCATATTCGTGTGTTCATGGTTTTTAATAGTTGATAAGGTCAGAAATTTTTCTGTCGGATTCTGTCGGAAAATTTAAAGGCGTGTTTTTCATTTGAAAATCTGAAGCTTTTTAACTCGAAGATTAAACATCCAGTTATGCGTGAAGTTACATGTGCATGGATGGATACAGCATTTCATCTGGTGTTTCGCATCATGCATCTGCATTTTATCATGCTGTGAGTCACTGGACGATCCTTCCAATCCAATTTTGATGCGAATATTTCAAGAAAACAAGCACTTCCTAAGCCCTCCCTCGCTCATATTCAAGTAATGTTAATTGTACATGTATGTGCCGGCAAAAATTCAGCAACACAATCCGAACTTTCTCGGTCTGCTTCGAGTAACATGGATCTTATCAATTTCCTCACAACTAATTATTCAGGAGTTAATGACCCTATAAGTCCTCTTAGCTGCCATTTTGGATAGCCAGATGAAGCTGACAGATAGCATATGCCTTTATAACGACAGTTCGAGCACTTCCACAGCAAGAAAAATAAGGGAGATGTCTCAAAATAATGCGCGTTTCAAAGGCTATTAAAACAATTATTTATTTTAGTGACATTTTGTTCAAATGTTATTCCGAACCTGCAATTACTGCACCTGCGCTTTATTGCCCTTTAGACAATTTTCGAGTGGCTTTAGAGGATTTCAATTCGGGCGCTTAGCTTTTCAAATGCATTTTCTTCATCCTTATTTTTTATAAAAGATCCCTAAGTTTGCCCTGGGAGCAACTGCAACGGTCGATTTTCAGTCACCGTCACTGCAGTCGCCTCGTGTGAACGCTCCCATTGACGATAATGTTTCGTAACGAGTGGCGGCGATGGGTTCTAAGGGATTAATTACTCGAAATAAAGATGAAAAATGCATTCAAAATTTGCCAAATTCGGGTGAGTCCGATTTCCCGAATTTGCACAAGTCCGAAATGGGATTGTGGCACGTTCTGGCACTTAAATATTAAAACTACACCAGAAAGGGCCTGGGCATAACTAAGGATTTTCGTTCGGAAGGCCTTCTTAGAATGAAATCAAAATAAATTATCAAGGGAATGTTACAGAATTTTCCATTAAACTCAATACTTAAGAAATCGTGTCTACTTTACACAGTGTCTCCAAGGGTTTTCCAGACTCTTTTTGTGCAAATTCCAGGCAAGTTAAAACAAATTATTATACGGCTTTAATATGCTTTCTTTAAAACCAGATGACCAATGATGCATTTTATTGTTTTTTTTTTTTATAAAAATTTCATAAAAGATAGAAATTGATAGATGGCATATGATGAATTTAATCAAAAATTATATTTTACTTTTTTATGTAGTCAGACCCATATATGTTCGAGCTAAGCTTGGTCTCTGGGAAGGCTACTAATCTATATCTATACACTATAGACAGTGGACCTCATACTTTTGATAAACCCTGTATTATCGGCGATTTTCTTGCTCATATGGTGATTATAGACGAGCAATACAGGATTTGTATCATTTATTTATTTCGTAGGCCCTATTATAATGTAGCATTGTTGGTTTGGCCAAAGATAAAGCATTGTGCATTTAATATGCAACATGTTAAGTCGATCGGTATGCTAAAGTGAAAAGGCTGTACAGTGTACATGTACTGTTATATGTTTTGATTAACCGTGGTGGTCTGGAACAGAATCCAGCTTAAGAGCCCTGCGAAACAAAATGAAATTTTGTAAAAATCAGAAAAATCCAACATGAATAATTCAGTCTCTTTTACATGTATTATGTAAGATTTTTCGTGCGAGGGTTAAACGTATAATTTCGTTGCCAAAAAAAAAAGTATTAGGTAAAAATATAGGCATCAGTATAGCAACTTGCAGGTCTAGGATAAATCTTAATCTTTCAAGTTTTTCAATACATTTTTTACATGTTCTTCGGATAAAAGATGAATTAATCTGTCTTCTTGCAACACTTCCTACTTCATAAAAGGGCCTGTTTGTGATAGAAACCAATATGCCACGGCAACCATTAATCCACAACACGAGCTTTATGGTATTATAAGGAAACCCTCGCCATTATCTGGGTTACCATATGAATTTACGTTTTTATGGCAACCAATGTGAACGTGGACCCCATTTTGAATTTACCTGCAATAATGGGCTTTTTGAAAAGACGCTAATAAGCACCTAAGGGTGCGCGGTTAGGGGAGGTAACCGCTTGCCCTAAGCAAGAAAAGTGTACAATTACCTTTTTCTTTAAATGTTATGAATGCAGGATTCGAAAAAAATTGGCACACATGTTTCATAGAGCAGTATAATACCGTAGATTCTGTGCGACCTCATCATTATTTCTTTTTAGCTTTTGAGGGAATGTGGTCTAGCTAACTCTCTCATAGCGTTATCATTGCAGATTTTATCTAGGAAAAATCCTTGCCTATAGTTAAAGTTTTCAGGCTTTCGCCTTCTTTTTGTTTGCCAAATGGAATGGACCCTTTTATAATCGTTTTCATTGAATTGAATTTAACAATTTCAACGAATGGCTTAAGAGGAAAATTCATTTCGCATGCATGGGATTGTTATGCTCCTATTTGAAAACCTTGGCCACTCATGTCTTAAACCTACACGTAGTTGTAAAGAGAACTCGTAGAAATTCAACATTTCTTTTACCGAAAGAATATATCGCATAAAAACCAATGGGAATACCATACATTTTAAAGACATTTCAAATACATGTACATGTAGATTGATGAAAGGTTTATCTTGCATGCATGCATGTGACCCAAAATACACGTACCGGATGATTACAAATAACTTTTTGGAATTTTCCAACGGTGGTATGTTTCGGCCATCCGTCGCTGGGGTGCGCTGAGTTGAATGATACCATTTTACGACTTAGTGCCCTTTAGCGGCAGAAGGCGGAAACGTTTCACTACTGGAAAATAATAAGAATACACTTTCAGAGATGCTTGTTTGATATCATCCGACTCAATCGCCATATCTTAAAAAGTGCGACTCAAAAAATTCAAGAATCTGCCGAACTGGTAATAAATTAATAATTGTAGCAGTTTCGAGGGCGCTGAGTCGTAAAATTGCATTTTTCAACTCAGCGCCTTCTATAGACGGGAGGCAGAAACATTTAGCCGCCAGAAAATTCCAAAAAAATCTTGAATATATGCTGGTTTAACATCATAAAACTTGCTCGCCAAATCCTTAATAATAAAGCAGCAAAAATTCACGAATTCACTATGGAGACCTATATGGAAAAACTATATATTCGATTTAATTCAATGTAGAATCACTTGGGAAGAACATATCGAGAAGTATAGATGGCTAAAAAAAACTTTTAGAGTTTTTCTAGATATGTGCACATTATCTATGTTCACATGTCGAATGCAACACTTACAGTTATTTATTGAAGGAGTTGTTATCATTTGTAATCACACTGTATATTAAAAGTATATAGAGTGTAAGAAACGTACTATTAAATTTAAGTAAGGGTATTTTTATTCATTCTTTTAGGTCTTTAAATACACAATAAATAACTATCCAAAACAAGCATGTGTTTTAAATGATATTTCGTAAATTCAAATTTATGTGTTTTTAAAATGCAAATTGAGGTATACTTTAGCGAATTCAATTTTTGAAATTTCAAATTGTATTTAGCGCGGCATGCAAGATCATACAACGTACATCGCCAGAATTGAAATAGGTGGGAGGAATCATGACACAATTCTGTGACATGCTCACAGAATTTTCGCTAGAGCAGCTAAATAAATTGCCAACCAGAGGCAGCAGCATATTAGAACTCCTAATCACCAATAGACCAGAAAGCGTACTTAGTATCACGACTGATACAGGTATTGGTGATCATGGTAAGCTCGTAGTTTCCGATTTCTCTTTTTTCCCAAAAGTAAACCATTCTCAGAAACGTACAGTTATTCAGTACAACAAAGCAGACTGGAGGGGTTATAAAA
>JAQGAF010004857.1:0-13309 GCA_034687865.1 Kryphioiulus occultus
TATATTGGTACACATATTGGGTGCGTTGGAATTTGGATGCCATATTGGACAGAATAAAGCCAATATTCCATTACCGACATTATTCTTAAATTGCTGGTTGTTGGCTGATACCAATATAACGGTGAACTTTAAAATATATGGAAATTAAATTAGTATATTGTTACTTCTATCACAAATGCTTTAAATCAAATTATTTTCATTTTGTTCACCTTAGCAAAAATAAAAATGGTTAACAATTTTCTAATTCTGAAATTTATAGCATTAAATTAATGGTTATTTGAAGAAATTAATTTCAATAAATTTCTTTAATTAACTGCAAAGATGGATAAAACCATACTTTCACAAATAATTAAAGTTCATTTTGTAAACATTTCTTAGCCTCCAATGTAACAATCCAACTACAACCTCTAGAAAATAAATCAAAGCACGGTGGCATTAAGTGCTATTTGCAATTAACACGTTCTCGAAGTTTTACCAAATGAAAATAAACATTTGAAGGCGATTCTGTCTGAATAGTTAAAAAATT
Source organism: Kryphioiulus occultus (assembly GCA_034687865.1). Taxonomy (NCBI): domain Eukaryota; kingdom Metazoa; phylum Arthropoda; class Diplopoda; order Julida; family Julidae; genus Kryphioiulus; species Kryphioiulus occultus. Next base: position 527 of record JAQGAF010004857.1, read on the forward strand.
GAAAATCATTAGGCTTATACTAGTACATGTATTTCTATTAATGTGAAATGGATACCAGCTAAAGAATACCAGAATATGAGAATGCCAATTGCCAATGATGCCAATATTTAATATTTTAAAAATACCAATGTACCATTTGGGCCAAATACCAGTATACCATTACTAATTCCAATTGGTTATGTGGGTATAATTTATGATACGTGCGATAAATTATTACACTGGTAATTTTATTCAGCCACGAATCCTTTTTCATACCTTTGAAATGCATTGCAGAATGTCCTCTTCCGTTAGCTTATTAATCGAAATATACTCAATGGGATCCCTTCTTAATTCCACGATGAAATCTTCGTAATTGATAGAAGATAAATGTGCTAAACTCTTGGCATCCGCCATTTTTTCATCGTCTGCTTAGAGGCCCTTTACAGTTGTTTAAGTGTGCGATTTGTAGCATAGCTGACATTTGTAATCGGTAATAAAGAAATTGCAGAGGGCGCCACAATGCAGAAAGTTTTCGTATGCGGTTTTTAGCACAGCTGACATCTGTAAACGATAAAACTAAATTGCAGACGACGTACTTTAGGCTTTTGTTTTGTATTTCGTATGCCCTGTAAGATACTTTTATCAGCATGTCGAAAACTCTGACAACGGTAATACCAGGTAATATTGTTGCGGATAAGTGCGAGCCAGTTCGGAAGAGGTTGTACATAAAACCCTGCTCATTTGTTAATTTGTTTGAAATTGAAATTAGGCCAGAAAATCTGCAAGGCTGATGACAAACACGTGTCTGGTCCAGGGACGTATGTGCGACATGGATTCATATATTCAAATCTGCTCGGAAATTTTACAGTTGAGGAACAAGGCGAACAGGTACCCATTCCAATTGACCCATTATCGTTGTTGTTTACGTGTTTCTTGATATTGCAGGGTTTCCACCCAAATTCTCAAATCGATTTCCCTGACTTTATTCCCAGACATTTTACATGAAATTTCACACAACATTTGACCATGGTAATTGGTTCATTTTCTATCCCTAAATTGAACTTCACCATGCATCACCATTTTTATCATAAGAAAACATAAGTTTATTTATGGACAAAAAACGCTGTTTGAGTGCTCAACACTGACATTAGGTCCACAAGCTGTCAAAAAAGTCAACACTTGCAATAATGAAAATGAGTTTTGCTTCGCTTGACCCAGATTGGGAAACCCATTTATTGTAACCAATCCCGTGTGTCCTGGATCTGGAAAAATTCCAGGAAATTCCGGCAGACCTTGATGTCCAGAAATCCCCCTAGCTTGAAATGTAGCCGTGTAAAAATAATCTCTTAGCTGATCTTTGAGTGACCATTCCCTGACATTTTCACGAATTTTACCAATTTCCCTGAGTTTCCCTGACTATCCAGAAAGTGGGAACCCTGTATTTGTGTCCATTCCAATGAGATTGAAATCACCCAACGCATTGGGTGTGAATTTTATCAGCAGTCCTATTGCTGAATTTGCTGACAGTAAGGTATCGATTTGATTTGAATTGGATGTGATTCTGTTTTTCTATTTTAGGGTATCTTAGTTCAAGTGCAGCGTGGAAATGAAAAAAATTCCGTTCCTTCTGCGGGGTCTATTGTGACAGCCAGAGTTAGTAATATCAACTGAACGCGAATGCTTCGATCATTCGATGATAAATGAGTGAAATTTCTTTTTACGCTATACATACTTAATCTTTTCTTACAGATAAGGAGTATCAATGTGAGATTTTGCAAGTGTTCGATAATTTGTATCGAGGGTACTGTTTTACGAGAACCATTTCGAGGCCAAATAAGGTTTTAATATTTGTAGCGACGCACTATGTGTACTCGTAAGCCAATAGGCAAAACTCTTCAGTAACCTATGCTCGCGTATTGGGTACGGAGAAAGTGATTTTGAGTCATTTACACGTGTTTTCCATTCAAATTCTTCATGGAACTGATAATTCCACCCTGAATGAGTCTGTCTATGGGGTTATGAAGCACATTTTACGTATTATCGATGAATGCGATTTGTGATAAGTTTGGGTTTACCTTGTTAGGAAAGAAGATGTGCGAGCGACTGAGAAAGATCAAGTGGACCTTTACAGATGTTTTAGACCGGGAGATATTGTTCTTGCCAGAGTCGTATCCTTTTTCAGATAATGAAACTAAAGTAATCTAAAAGTGGCAATAACATTGCATATATAATTATTAAGACACTATATTAATGTAAGTTTTAGTTTTCAAAACTAAAGTAGATTTCGTAATGTTTGAAAATAAATTGCACTAAATTTCAAAACAAATTGTTAATTTACTTATTAATTGACTAGCTTTCTCTAGGTGATGCTCATTCTTACTTACTGTCAACAGCAGAAGATGATCTGGGAGTGGTTATTGCAAATAGTGAAGCGGGTAATGCATAGACAAATTTTCATATTTGCATCCCATATAGTTTTCGATTTGTGCTCTTACCTAGATTAATGAAAACATTTTCATTGTTACAGGACATCCAATGATTCCTATCAGCTGGATAGAAATGCAATGCCCACATACATTTTTTAAAGAATATCGTAAGGTCGCTAAAGTTTTTCAAGACAAATTTGAAACTACGTAAGTTTTGGCATGTTTGTGCTTTATGTAATAAAAAAATGTAATTAGTCAACAAGATATGTCTTTTGTACTAGGAAATTTTACAGATTCCATGTTTTAGAAAATAATGTTAAGGTGAAGACTGAATGAAATAGTAATAGTGAGAAGAGTTTAGTCTCAGAAGTTTTTTAAAATTTAACTTATTTAAAACTAGTTTTAAATATGAATTGCAGTTAATTTAAAGACAATTGCTAAAGACATTGTACTACAATAGGCAGTTTTCAATTGTAGGAGTACCAGCAATATTTTTATTGATGACCATTTATTGGAGATAAACTTCTGAGATTTGAAACTTGAAGTAAGTCCAAATTAACAGCTGTGCATAAAATGCAAGTTTTATGTACATAATCGTAATTATAAGATAAAATGGGTCTATTGCCACTATCCTACAGAAATTTTTCAATAAATCAATTTATTGTCATCTTTGCAATACGTTTCAGTACCTTAATTTAAGAACCTTTTAACTGGCAGAATTTATTATGGGCTTGGCATAATGAACGTGGTTAATTGTAAAATAAGATAGATTCTACACAACTGTTTTCCACACAGCGTATAGTAAAGAAGAAATTGCTGCAAAGATCAGTAACAGCATTGCTATTCACGTGAAATCAACATGTTAAAGAGGAATAATGTACAGAAACTATCAGTTCATGGATGCATATTTACAATATATTGTTCGTAACATTGTTTCATAAAAACGTTACAATAAAATAGGAATTTCTATAAAATGTTTTACCAAAACGTTATTCATGATTTTATCAAAAAATCAAAAGAAAATGTTTATGTATGCAATAACTATTATGCATTCATAAATTGTACTTTGCATGAACAAAGTAAAGAATACTGAAGTGTGTAAGCTTTAAGTAATCATCTGGTTAGATAGTATAAAAAACCAGCAGAAAAATTAAGAGATAATTTATGTACATTAAAGATATTGTTATAGAAGAATGAGACAAAAACATGAATTAAGAAGGCATATGATAATTAAGTAGGAAAAACAAAGATGCTATTAATATAACTGAGCCTGCAGTTGCATAACAAATCAAAACATACCATAATAAAATTCCAAAGTGATCGAATGGCATTTCGCTTTTAAACGTAATTATGTTCCTGAACCAAAGGAGTGCAAACAGCTGTTTCTTGAGGATGCTAACAAATGTAAATCAAAAATTATTGCAGGTGAACCATAAATCAAAATGTGACATTCAAGTATTATGTGATCATCTTTAATAAAGGGTGTCACTGATTATGTCATCGTCTAAAATTCACGAAAAACTGATGACATAATATCTAAAGTTCACACAAATGTGTTACGGTGTAATCGATTTAATTTTCATTTTATCATATTCCACCTGTAACACTTCACTCTTTTGGAATAGAAACAGATTTACGCCTCAGGCTGTATAAAAATCCTGATTATGGCAGCTGTGAATTCTTGATAACCGACTGCTGATTAGACGGGTCGTAGGTTATCGTGCTCAATTTTGATATACAACAATTCGTAATGCATTTTAACACTGGCTAAAACAGACCATAAATGGGGTTTCTTTTTTTAAAAATAATTATTTTTCTCCATTTTCGAGATTTTTTTTTATTTCCCGGGTTAGCAGGGAAACTATTTCTGAAAACACCTAGATTATCAGTAATGTTGGACGTTTCTGGACTGATTAGCCGGTACGATCAATTCCAAGCAAAACTAAAACAATTGCAATGAAATAGGATTTTTGGTTTTGATTTTTTTAAGAGTTTGTATACTAGCGCATACATTTTCTTCTATACACTAGGCATATTATCATAAAATATCTTCTGAATTGCAATTATGAAACTAAGGAAAAACTTGACACGTCAGCAAAGAAGAAAGTCGATAAAAATTATTCTAATGCATAAATACGGAGCCTACGACATGGAAAAAAGCCATTCGTGAAATATCAACTTGCATACGGCATATTTCCATCGAGATTCTGAGAACCCGAATAAGCTGATAAAAGACAAACGATGTCAGCCTAGCTGTCAAATTAAGCTTCTCCGAATAAAATAGGAATCCTAATTAAGCGTACGAAAGGTTTCAAAAATGTAAAAATTGGCATTTAGTACTATAGAGAATATAAAATAGTTTCCCCAGAATATCTTACCGTGAGTAGCAAAATGGAAATAGATATAAAAATGCACCATCCATATTCCTCTTTTCTTTTCATCCCCAATATTAAGGCGTTGCGGTTAATCGTTTCTGATTCGTCCGTGCATATACATTGGTAGCTTAGCGTTTGCCACTGTCTTTCGTGGCTGAAGTTCTGCAACTGGCCGATGTCAACATGACCAACGGCTCAACGGCACCGATGGCCAACAGTTTCCCGGCTTCGGCCAAAGTGTTTTTAATTTCTTCTTTTTCCCTGGCATGGGACGATTCGGCTCCATCACCATGACCGCTGAATCTTTTGGATTTTGGAAAACGTCTGGTGACCGTGGGCGATATCATCTTCTTGTTTGTCTGGGGAGAGTGACCGGATCCTTTTTTATTCTCCTTGTTTTCGCTTCCTTTGCGCACATTAAGCCCCAAGCCGTGGTGGGATTTGTCCTTTTTTGTGTCGTACATCATGAATCTTTCCAATTCTTCTTGCCAGTCTCGTTCCTTCTTTTCCATTGCTCGTCTTCTCAGTTCTCTGCGAGTATTACAAATTTTAATGAACATTTATGTCAGACTGCCAGTGACCCTTAATAACCCATATGGAAAAAAAAATATTTTCTGGAATTTTCATGGTTTTTAGGCCCCTCCCCCATGTCCTGTCCGATTTGGAAAAAAACAATAAGTGTATTAATTTTATTTTATTTCTAACAGGGTAACTTTGTATCTTCACTTAAATTTCTCTGACTTTACCGGGATTACCAGATATTATTTAGAAAATTTTCAGACCAACAATTTTTATGGATTTGACATTTTCTGAATTTTCTGAAAAATTACTGGAAATACTGAATTTTTAGTGTATTAGTATTAATAACAATGTCTGATAAGACGTTTTCAACGTCCCTGATTTTTTTCAGGTTTTCCAGGTCTTGGAGAACCTTGCTCTTCTTTCGAAATTATGAAAATTACTCACAATCATGAATGATGGAAACGTTACAGGCAATATTTTTGTTAAAAAAATTTGCTATGTAGCCAAACACCGTTTGTATTACTTAGGAATGCCGTAGGCGAAATTTATTTAACAAAATTCAGCAGAAATAATGGATTTTAGTGACGTTTTCAAAAGAAATATTAAGGTAAGAGATCCAGACGTATAATGGTGAAATTTGAAATAGATGGACATTAAATTAATATATCGTTACTTTTATTACAAATGCTTTAAAACAAATTATTTATTTTCATTTTGTTCCCCTTAGCAAAAATAAATACGGTTAACAATTTTCTAATGCTGCAATTTATTGCATTAAATTAATGGTTATTTGAAGATATTTATTTCAATAAATTTCTTTAATTAACTGCGAAGATGGATAAAACCATACTTTCACAAATAATTAAAGTTCATTTTGTAAACATTTCTTAGCCTCCAATGGGACAATCATACTACAACCTCTAGAAAATAAATCGAAGCATGGTAATTAAGTCTTATTTGCAATTAACACGTTCTAGAAGTTTTTCCTAATGAAAATAAACATTTGAAGGCGATTTTGTCTGAATAGTAAATTGAAAATCATTAGGCTTATATTTCTATTAATGTGAAATGGATACAGCTATAGAATACCAGAATATGAAAATGCCAATGTGTAATATTTTAAAAAATACCAATGTACCAGTTAGGCCAAATATCATCATAATTTTTCGGATTATGCGGTGTTATAATTCTTACTTTTCTCGGTTATAAACGCTGAACTCCTCTTCGATAGTAATCAACTGTTCAGGCACAGTATCAGTATCCTGTCAATAATGAAACAATATCTTTAATTGGAAATCGTGAACAATTTGTGATAAAGATAAAAAAAATATGAAGAAATAGACTAAAATCTTAGAGCAAAATCTATAGACTTTGTTATTCATTTTGTACTTACATTAGCACTGGCGACACTCGTTTGATCCTTTCTCGAATTTTGCTTCGAAAGTCTTTTCTTTTTCTTATGCAAAGGCTTTGATTCGATGATCATTTCTTCTAATTCAAATGTTGGATCGCAATTCAAATGATCTTTCTGAAATTTATTAAGGGATTGAAAAATTCTTATTTAAATTATAGCAAAATACCCTAACTCGTTTAATTATAACTAAATATTTTCTCGATATTGATGATGGTGGGATCTCATCAGTTGTAAATGACTGAAACAATCATTTACAGTATCAGTTTATTATCTAGTTTCGCTCTAGATACAAAAGAAATGCATGACTGTTGCTGAACCATATACTGTACACTGACAACTTTGAGCCATTTAAGGTACATGTAGAAGGAGATGGAATCCATTCAAGATCAAAGTTTATATTTGATAAACAGAAATAGTCCAACGTAGGACAACGCAACAACAACACGAAATGGCTTCAAATGTAAAAATGACACATCTCGCAATGTACAAAATACTTACAGCTGGAACGAATGATGGCTTCACGTTTCTTCTAAGTACAGCGTCGAAATCCACATCTGTCATTAAAGGTTTTTCTTTTAGGTCCTTTAAAGAACTAATTCTCTTTTTAGGATCGACGCATAATAACTGAAATAACGCATAAGGTAAGTAGCAATTGGAGTAAGCCGGCATCATACGCTCAATTTTAACATTCAAGCAGATATTTCTAATTACTCACATCCTTGAGTAAATCATTCATTTGCGTACTGGCGGCACATGGGAAATGAACTTTGTAGTCGGCAAACATTTCACGAATTTCGCTCACGGTCGTGCCTGAGTGGATATCGAATGGCCTCTGAATACGCAATTAAACTTATTAATTACAAAAAGCAATTTTAACGTACAGTGGCGCCATAAACTATTTGGACATCGTAAAAATGGTGAATAACTAAAAAAATAAGATTTCAAAAAAAATACGAAACTAACTAATAAATAAAGCTGATCAATTCCTTAAGATAGTCGTACACGTGTATGTTTTAAAAGAAAACGTACCTTTAATTTAATTTACAAAAACACAAAAATCTACGTTTTCTTTTAAAACATAAACGTGTACAACTAGTTTAAGGAATTGATAAGCTTCATTTATTGCATAGTTTCGGATTTATTGAAATTTTATTTGTTTTAGTACATTTTATTTAATTCATAAAAACACAAAAATGAACGTTTTCTTTTAAAACATAAACGTGTACAACTAGTTTAAGGAATTGATAAGCTTCATTTATTGCATAGTTTTGGATTTATTGAAATTTTATTTGTTTTAGTACATTTTATTTCATTTACAAAAACACAAAAATCTACGTTTTCTTTTAAAACATAAACGTGTACAACTAGTTTAAGGAATTGATAAGGTTCATTTTTTGCAGTTTTGTATTTTTTGAAATTAAAAGAAAATGTACATTTAACTTAACTCACAAAAAGACAAAAATGTAGTTTTCTTTTAAAACATAAACGTGTACGACTAGTTTAAGGAATTGATAAGCTTCATTTATTGCATAGTTTTGGATATATTGAAATTTTTTTTAGTACATTTAATTTAATTTACAAAAACACAAAAATCTACGTTTTCTTTTAAAACATAAACGTGTACAACTAGTTTAAGGAAATGATAAGCTTCATTTTTTGCAGTTTTGGATTTTTTGAAATTAAAAGAAAATGTACATTTAACTTAATTCACAAAAAGACAAAAATGTATAAGTTTTCTTTTAAAACATAAACGTGTACGACTAGTTTTTGGAATTTATAGGCTTCATTTATTACAGCGTCGTATTTTTTGAAATTTCGTTTTTTCAGTTATTCACAATTTTCAAAGTGTCCAAATACTTTATGGCGCCACTGTATACAAGTAGGTGAAAGCTCATAATTAAATCAATGGTAAACATTTTCAAAACGAAAGAAAATTGAATTAAAATTAATGAATTTTGCAACAGCGATAATTGAAACACATCCGCATGAAATAAATGTGAAAAATGCACGAATTTCTTCTCTCATCTTGAACCTTTTCAACTACTGTATTTCTGTATGTAAATAGTGTAAACAGTGTACATGCTTGATCTTATTAATTAAATATCTTGGGACTCGCCTTGTTTTTAAGCATCTCGTAGGCACACACACCCAAGGACCACCAATCCACCGGAAATGAATATCCCAGGCACTCATCCACGGTGCAATCGAACACTTCCGGAGCTAACAATCCCGAAGAGAAACGAAACCAATTAAAATGTCTCTATAGATACTCTCTTAGCTTTCATTTCTAAATTAAACTTATTATATTCTACCTATGTAAGGCTTTGTCCCTGACATAGAAGTAGCGAGTTGCCCTTCTTTTATGACAGTAGCGATATTAAAATCGGTTATGTGAAGATGCCCTGCATGAAAGGAAAAAAAAAAAAACTAATCAATTTTCATATTCATGCACAAACTAATTTGCCATGTTTCGAGAAGAAACTATTTATTTACCTTCGTCGTCCAATAAGATATTATCGGGTTTGATGTCCCTGAAATGGATATTAAGAGAATCAGGCTAATTATACTGCATAATAGAAACATTAGTCGGCATGCACTAGCGTTAAACAATTACTTTGATCCTTAAATTATCCACGTTTAATAACGTTGCGCGAGACAACATAATTTACGTTCATTTGAATTTGTCAGGGCTAGTTTATTTCACACATACGTTATACAGTGGCAACAAAAGGTATTGGCAATTTGTGTTTTTCACAAGAAGTGTCGCAAAAACAACCTAAAAGTTAAACAAACAAATATCACTTAAATAACAGCAAGTAAATAAACTAATCGTGACAGTTTCGCTTGTTTAAATTGACATGGTTTAAAATAAACAGCAAAAAAGTGCTTATATCAGCATTTAAATGATGATATCAGGACTATCAGAACATATGTGAATGTTTTGCGCCATAAAATAAAAGTATGTGTAAGGAAATTTGGGAAAGAGGAGACATTCAATGTCTACATTGCATGAGTTTTTCACTTTTTTGCTCTTTATTTTAAATCAGGTCAATTTAAACAAACGAAGCTGTCAGGATTAGTTTATTTACTTGTCACTATTTAAATGAAATTCGTTTGTTTAACTTTCAAGTTGTTTTGTGACACTTTTTGTGAAAAACATCAATTGCCAATCCTGCAGTTAAAATGGAAATAGTATTTCACGTAACATTAATTACCTGTGTATGATATGTTTGTATTGCAGATAGTCCAAGGCTAGAGCCATTTCGCACACGAATAACTTGACGCAATCTTCGTCAAAATGCACGTCTTGTTGCATATGATACCTGAGATCTCCGCCCAGTAACAAGTCCACTACCATGAACATGTCTTCTTCGTCTTGAAACGAAAACCACAAATTGACCAGAAAAGGATGGTCCAACGTGGTCAAAATCTCGATTTCTCGTATCACGTTGCGAACGGCATCTTTCATGACGCAGTGGTGTTTGTTCATGTATTTCATGGCGAACATTCTCTTGGTGTCTTTCTTTTGAACGATGCATACCTGAAACATGTAAGACAAAAATTACCCGAAAATGATTCACGAATACAGACTGAAGCATATAGGCTCTCCACAAAATCGTGAAATTTACTCGGAAACTTCCGAAAATAACTTCAAAAGCAAAAATGCTTTAAAATTGCTGAGAAGAGATGAAATTCGTTAAAATTAAGTAATGTATAAATAAAATGGCAAAAATCGAAAAATATGTTTGAAAACTGCAAAAATTACTTCAATAATAAAATGCATCAAAATTGCTGAGAAGGTTGGAAATTGGGTAAAATTGAGTAATATGTTTAAAATTTCCAAAATGACTTCAATGATAAAAATACTTCAAAATTGCTGAGAAGGGTGGAAATTGGGTAAAATTTAGTAATGTGCTACTAGAATGGCAAAAATTGTAAAAATATCTTTAAAACCTGCAAAATTACTTCAATAATAAAATGTATCAAAATTGCTTAGAAGGGCGGAATTTGGTTAAAATTAAGAACCATACCACTAAAATTGCAAAAATCGTAAAAATACATGTTATGTTTGAAAACTTCAAAAATCACTTCAATAATTAAAGGCTTTAAAATTGCTTAGAAGGGAGGAAATTGGTTAAAATTAAGAGCCATACCACTAAAATAGCAAAAATCGCAAAAAATATGTCCAAAAATTTCCAAAATGACTAAAATGACAAAAATCGTAAAAATATGTTTAAAAACCGCAAAACTGACTTCAAAGGCTAAAATGCTTTAAAATTGCTTAGAAGGGAGGAAATTGGTTAAAATTAAGAACCATACCACTAAAATAGCAAAAATCGAAAAATATGTCCAAAAATTTCCAAAATGACTTCAATGACAAAAATGCTTCAAAATTGCTCAGAATGGATGAAATTGGGTAAAATTTAGTAATGTACAACTAAAATTTTCACAAACATTTCAAAATCGACTTCAGTCATAAAAATGCTTAAAAATTGCCGAGAATGGATGAAAAAAATTGTTTAAAATTAAGTAATGTACCACTAAATTGGCAAAAATCGAAAAAAATATTTTAAAAAAAAATTCAAAAATGACTTCAATAATAAAAATGCCATTGATCATTGTTTATATGCGCGCATTAAACATGCTCGCATTCAAACGTTTCAACGATTTATAATACACGTACCACTCCTTTGAAAGAGTAAATTTAATACCGGAGATAATTATTCACGTAATTCAAAGAAAAAAAATTAATCATCTCCACGACTTAACAATGAATATGATTAATAACCCTTTCACACTCGTTGAATTTATGGCAGAGATACAGTACCACCATTATACGAGCAACTGTGAATGCATGCATCGATCCATGACCTCCAGTTCACCTTAAATGTAAAAATATTTTCAAATCCGAATTTTTTGGATAGTACATTAGACAGAATTTCGTACGAAATAAAATAAATGCGAAAACGAAATCACATTTCGTAAGTACATGTTCTTTTTCGTATTTCGTAAAAATTGTGTGACCATACATATAGTTCTGCTATATCCCTATTAGTCACTATCGGCAAAGAATAATCATCAATAGGGATTTATTTTACGAAAGTCCCCACTGCCGTGATCACAATGTTTTCTACGCATGCGCACTTTTTCTTTTTTTACTATTTCGTGCGAGTGCGCTAGGCTACGAAATCTATGCCATGATTTCGTACGAAATGTGCAATTTTCGTACCATTTCGTAACTTTTCGTACGAAATTTCTCTAACTGTCCATTTTTAATTTCAAACGTCAGCCACATTTAGGTGTTAGATGCAGACACTTTGATTAAAAATTAAGGGTCAGACTAAGCACGAAATGCCATCGGTTTCCACGTTGCTGGAGACCATCATAATTAAATTTGTGATGTAGGAACGACGTTGTCGAGAGTAGAGTGCCTTCTCGGAAATTAACAACATCAGAAAATCTGCTAAATGTACACTACGCTTCAACTCAACGTCACTCACATCCAGCTCCATTAATATTTCGCCTCTTTTCATCGGCCTGCTATCACTATGCTATTACTGACACTACTGGAAACTAGTCCCACATGGAAAGGAAATGCATTTCGAAATACATAATAATATGCAACGCATTTTGAAATGTATTTCAAAATACGTGTAGATTGAGAGATTAATATATCGCAAAATGCATTTTGAAATGTATTTCAAATGTATTTAAAAATACGTGTAGATTACGACATTAATATATTTTGCAAAATGCATTTTGAAATGTATTTCAAATGTATTTCAAAATACGTGTAGATTGAGACATTAATATATTTTGCAAAATGCATTTTGAAATGTATTTGAAATGTATTTCAAAATACGTGTAGATTGAGACATTAATATATTTTGCAAAATGCATTTTGAAATGTATTTCAAAAGTATTTCAAATGTATTTCAAATGTATTTCAAATGTATTTCAAAAGTATTTGAAATGTATTTCAAAATACGTCAGGTATCCCAGCCGTCCTATATGTCCTATATTTCCTATATTTTTTTGAAGAATCCTATATTTTCCTATATTTTAA
>JAQGAF010004858.1:0-13309 GCA_034687865.1 Kryphioiulus occultus
GACCATTTCATGAATTTTCATGACTTTTCCAGACCATTTCATGAATTTTCATGACTTTTCCAGGTTTTTCAGGTCTGGGAGAACCCTGTAGAAATGCTCCGTTCATTAGACAAATGGCATCAGCTAACCAGTTTAATAAACAGTGTAAATGGTTTCGATTTTGTCAAAATATCATAAACAAAATAATAAGAAATGCGAGGGAAATGCCAACTGTAAGGAGTGGTATTGTCATTGTGCTGACAGACACTACTGCACTCCTTGCGAATACGAAATGAAAATTAGCTTTCCCATCATAAACCATGGCCGCTGGCAATTGATTACCTAGTTATAAATTTACTGCAAAGTAGGGAGGGAAATCTTGCCACAGAAAAATCCTAAATCCACCGGTAGGCGTAGTTTCAAAATTATGCCTACCGGCACACATTCAAGGGCTTCCCAATTTGCATCTTCGTAAACAGATCATGTGATAGTTTTTCCACTGTTATTTTGTAATGAACTCGCCATTTCACTTATTCATTTCATATGCACAGAATGTCTAAACTTTATTATGTAAGTTTTCACACATCCATATAGTCGCTTTCATCAATATCCCCTAAGCCTTAGGAGCCTAGGAGCAGTTTTAAGTCCAGAGTTTTGCAATGCTAAAATGCAAACTGAAGTGCCTAATAATAAAAGGAAGAAACTGCTTACCTATAAACATATGGGCCCAACTCTTTGACAGCAGGTTTCATATTTTTCCACGGAAATTCATCTCGGTTCGTTATATTAAACACGTATACTTTAAAATAAATTGGTAGCGGCGGCTCCTTCCACGCATTATATATTTCTGAACCAGGTTCTAAAACAACAGTCTGGAAAAATACGAAAAAACAAGCGTTAATTATAAGCCTTCCTTTCTGGAGCATTTACAAGGATAAATTATGAAATAATCTACAACGTGTAGAAAACAACCCTATGGCTATCTTTGCGATTCCTTAATTCATCGTGTTTGTTTACCCAAATTGCCCACTCTGAAAATAACACCCTCGAGACAACGACGACCATGGAAAATTCATAAAATATTACCGAAGATATTGCATTAATCCCAAGATTATTGTAATAACCTGAGAGATACGCCGGATGACCCCGTTATAATATTTTCTTCAGTTTGATTCAAAGCTATGGCTATCGCAGTAATGAATTGTTCATTGACACATTTAATCGGGAAAGTGAAGGCAAGAAACAAGAGTAGATCCAAGATTACCAGTTGGCAATGAAAACAAATTTCGCCGATAATTAATTAATCTCCTAGAATAAAGAAATACAGGTTTTAATAAGGCCATCCCTTTTTCAGTGCGAATTTTTTACTAGCTGTATATAAACTTTCTAGGAACAAGAACATGATATCAACGAAGTCCATAACTGAATACATTTAAGGTTTACGAACCATTGGTTATGCCAAATGTAAATGGGTATTTAAGCGATCAACGAGGCGTATTTGACTATACTCAATCCTTAGTAACTTTCCTGTTTTTATTAACAACTTTGTTAGCGCGAGATGGGCAAGGTCGTCTAATTGCATTGGAATTGCCTATATTTTATAATTTTTCCTGGTGACCTATTTATGATAAGATAATTAAATGTAAATGCTGGTGACTTATAATTGGCGGCTAATATTGAACTACACAAAACTTAGCATTGATGAAAAGTTACTAAATATCGAAACGATAAAATCTGACATAAAGAGGCCAGAAATTGAACGATAAAAGGTTGCTTGGATCGTTATTAATTGAAGGTCAAATTGCTGCAAAATCCTTACTAATATTCATATCTACGACCATGCATATGTCTTGATAAAAAGCTCAAAAACAATGTTCGAGCATGTGCCCAAGTAGATGAATTATCACAAATGTATATTATTTGTGTGTGCTTGGAATTTTGGGGATTACCAAGCCAACCCTTTATTGCATAACGACCAAAGTGATGTCAAGAATTTTACGTAATTCAACTGTCGCCTAAATGTTGCCATCCACATTTGTAGCACTGAGGAAAAGGTATTGTGGAAATTCCCAACAATGACAAAGTTCATTAAAAAAAAGAATTTAAAAAAACTAAACCTTATATAATAAATTTTCTTATGGAAGTTTACACACGTATGAAATGTCGAGGAGCGTTTGTTTAAAAAATAGGGCTATAAAAGAGTGTTTATCAAAAATCAAAGTTGACATGTGCAAAAAAGTAACTTTTTAAACAATTAGTAAACTACAGGTGTGTTGGAACACTTCGTACCATTAAGATTTTCATCGTGTTTAGAATTTTAGATACGTGTTATTACACTAGGAATATAAAACGTACCTCATGCCAATAGCTTACATGGTATCGGTTACGAACTGTTGCAAAAATCAAGCAGCGATTAAGATTCGGAAAACGCTATTAGATATTTGAGCAAAATACTAACAAAAAATGTTACCGAAAAAAACTAAAGGTGACCTTATAAAAGTTTTCCCCTCAGGACGTTATTCGTTTGGAAAATGTTTTCTTCTGATACCTGATTGGGCCTCGTGAATTATTTCAGACAGCTTTATAAGTAGTTCGTAATTTATGAATATTTATTAATAACAAAGCATACCTTTATGCACGTCACTATTTTTTTTCTCAGAGGTAAATTCTATGATCTCTTATAAGTTTTAATTCGAAACCTTTATTTCTGCTCCTACAGCATGAGCTTATTTGAAACTCAAAACAAGAGTATGAACAAGTAATATCTGGGACCTTCGAATAAAGGATTTTTTTAATTGTAACAAGAACTGCTTCTCTAAACAACCTTTTTTTTTTAGAAAATAACGAAATGTACTTATCTGTATTTTCTAGTAGCATCAAGTCAGTCATTTCACCAGGAATTAATAGTGTTAACAGTAGTCGCAATGTAAATTTCATAAATCATGCAGCTTATAGTGTACAAGTACATGTATATAATCATGTAACATTAAGTCTTTTTGATTACTGAGGCATTTCGAGACTAGCCAAAAGGGTTGCATCCACTCCGGCCATTGGTCTAATGAATCTGACCGGGTAGTAGGGGTCAACCCTACTGATTTCTCATTAATTCTTTAAGGCCAGCACCAGGGCAACAAAGCAACTGACATTCCAAAGAGCTAAAGCAATCCTTCGAACCGTCAAGGTGAAATATAACGGTCCATAAACTTAGGGAGATGTTCTTAGAAAGGTTAGCAATTGATGGAGATAAAAAATGCCCAAACGCAAAGCAGAAAGGGGTTATCATTTTTGAAAATTGCTATTTTCACACAATAGTTCTTTCTTAGAAATTAAGAGCTAACACTATAGCACAATCTGTATCTTCCAAGAAAAAGGATTTGGAATTTCACAAATGCATGAAAATGGCGTTAAACCCCAACTTTCTTCATCCCTATAATGATTGACCCTCAATGACAATCCCTCAAGAAAGAAAGTAATTGACTGATGATGTAGTCTCTCGTTTAGCATAAAATAAGCAACCTCGTGCATCACGTAAGTATAGTATGACAACTGCAAAGTCATGTATCTTTGAGAAGATGGTTGATAAGACAAATATGTAATTTTGCATGATTGGTTACGGCATGATGGACGCGAAATTTAGACAAAACCATTCTTGATCATACATATTATGCTGCTAATTTATGCCAGTAGTAATTTAGTCTAGTAAAGGAAAATTTCAGACTGAATAATTAAAAATTAATTTTGATCAGAAGGATACACATTAAGATGGCGTCCAAGAACTTCGACATTTAAACATTACAGAATACAAAACTACGTAAAGGATGACCTTCAATTTAAAAGTCATATCATAGCCTATATATCAAGTTGAACGTGGGACAACCATTTTGGGAAAAACCTTGGAAACTACTAAGAAAATAATTTTTCGATACATCAAAATGATGCAAAAAAAACAACTAAATGCTTCGAAATTTATCGCTGCACGTGTTGCGCTTCCAGCTTAAATGTACATGGTGAACATTGCTAAGTACATAAAATTATTCCAAAGTAACACTAAATTAAATGATTAAAATTCAACGAAGCAATTGAAAATACATTAGACAATCTGAATGTTTTTCCACAAATAGTAAAGCTCGAGGCAAGCTGCAAAATACAGCCCAGGAATTCGGACAAGGATGTATACGATAGAGAAGAAATTGTTGAGCATAATTTATGTTCAGAAGTGGTACTGGGAAAAGAAAAATATCATGATGTAAAACTGAGCAATAAATTCTACAGCATCTTTGAGCACCAGTCCAGACCCTGCATTACAATTTACAATCAAAATATCGAGAGAAGTGCTGAGAAAAGTTCAGAGGACAAATCAATAAAACTAGGTTCCAGAACCAGCTGTACTCTAAAATAACACTACTAAGGTAGATTTCGCACCTCAAACGAACCCCATACATCTCGAAATAACCCTGATAAAAGAACCTTACATTATTTAACAAATTGCCAAACCTAATGCATATTAATTTCCCGACTGCTGAGAAGCATTTGGCGAAAAAAGTACAAACAAATTCAAGGAGTATACCTAGAATACACGTTATCTACCTTATGAATTTCAACAGTTTCAGACGACAGAAGTGCAGTCAACGCACTGGAGCAGAAAAAGCTGTTTTCACACAAAAATAGCAGCAAATTCAACCAACTATAGTACGTATACAGTATCAGGTTAAGAGTGTTCAATTTCACACTGCCCTCTATCGGCATTACTGAGCTAATTCACTATATACGTACATGTACATGTATCTGCAGGATTCTTCATATTATGAAATAGTTTTATTAAATGTAACAATAGACTGTTTTAAGTTATAAACGCACAATTATTTAAAAACTTCCCTAGAACATGACACATGCAATTTTTGCGATAAAATAGAAATCAAAATAGCAAAAATCATAATCACACGTGCTAGAATTCCAATCGGGGTGCGTCCTGACATGTTTTTCATTAGAAATTATAGTAGGCGTATTAATACGTGCCTAAATCGAAAGAGTGATAAGGTTCAAAATATCCACAAATGATGGACATCATGATGGCATCAAATCCATATTAGAATTCCGCTTCTTTTTTTTTTAAGCACTGGTCACATGCACCGGTTCACGTGCTAAAGGCTCCACGTGCAGCCATTCCATAACAAACAAAAGACTTCATTCATGTATGTACAGTACATGCCCATTTTGGAATTTAATCACGCCATTTTCGAGGTAGTAATTTTATGGAAATTTCAACTTTGCGCTGGAAGGCTGAGGGTACGTACGTGAATAACCGAGTCTAACGCCTAATGCCTGTGAAGAAGCACGCCTAGGATCAAATTTACAATTCGACCTGCTGACCGCCAAAATTCGGTCACTGGGGTTATGGCTTCCCAATGTCACAACTTTCCTACAGAAAAACAGCACGTAGCTCCCCACTAACCAGATGGCCTGAATGAATTCACACATCACTGGCAGCCCATGCATGAAACAGACTGGGTTAATACATTCTTCAGCACGATTAGCTAATTATGGAAATCGTGTGCAGGGAGATCAACTTATTAGTGTGTAGGCTACCGAACTACATGAACATGTACGTAATTAGACCACCTACGTGATCGAGCATGATCTTAGTCAACATAAAACACGACAGATCTCGAGCCCAGATAAAAATACGGGAAATGGTTATTGTTAATAAATTAAGGGAAACCCTGAACCGCAGACGTACTCTCCTGACACGCAGAAATCAACCCAACAGCTGACGAAAACGATTTACACGTTTATTCACACCAGCAAATAGACTCAGCTGTTTGATGATTCATTTCAGGAAACAATTGACGGTTTGGCAAACGTGAGCCTTTCTCCCGAGAATTTCATTGAACCCGTCGGATTTGCGAAGACGCATCATCCCATGAGGAACAATTTGAATGGCGAAAAGTCCATAGCGAGAACAATCGAAAGTCGTAACACGTTTATGACTGTCAGAGAGGTGAAACTTCGCAATAAGAGAGTCAGAACAATTTTATGTAAACTACTGTATAAACAGTCATGGAGGCGCGAGCTCAAACTGGTAACTGATCTGTTCAGTTGATTTCAACATCGAGAACAGCAGCCTATGTTTATGAAATTATTATGCGAGTCAACAAAGGACACCTGAATGAATACAGCATATTAAAGTTAAAAGTATTTTACAAATGTGTGTAAAGTAAGTGTCATGAAAAGAGCGGACTTTTTCATTCTACCCTCTATCAGCATTATAACACCGATTTACTATTATACAGCTGCATAAGAATACAAGAGTACTTAACCTGATGAAATACTGTAGTCTTATTAAGTGTAACTATTGAGGGTTTTTAAGTTATAAATTAATCAAAATTTAAAAAAAACTTGCCTAGAAAATGACATATATAGAACAAAATTCAAAATTCCAGGCGCCAGAATACATTGCTATGTCAAAGTGATGAGGTCCATAACATTCACCAGAGGGTAGAGTGAACAAGACCACTCTTACCTTAAGTGTGTCAGCGTGAACCGATACTCAAAAACAGACCAAGAAGAATTTGCCATTTAATAAACACGCCCTATTCCTGTTTATTATATTCAATCGTTTTGCTGATAATACAATGAATATTTTGTAAAATAACTTTCTTGTAAGCCGTTTTTAGGTAATGAATGAAAAAATTTCGGACGCACAGATTTCTACACCAACTTGTAAATTATTGTTGCGTAACACCTGTTTCGCAAAATCGTTATTAACGTCAGTTCTGATAAACACTTTTTTACATCCTCATTGTTTACGGATTGTTTTGGTTCACTAATTATCAACTGCCACTTTATTTTGATATCTTCAATACATATGCCTTACTATAATAAAGCACGATTTGTTATTGTGATAACAAGTAGTCCAAGTGTAAAAAATACTTTTATTTCAAAATTAAATTTACGATGAGATACAATGATTGCCACATGTACATGTACAATTAGCAATTCTCAGTTTTACGTTGTTTAAAAATAACCGTTATGGCTTATTGATTATAAGCGCACCCTCCAGAAAGTACAGGTCACTCAATTTTTTATAGAAGATGTAGGGCGCCGGACAAAGCTGATAAATTCTGCTTTTTATGATGGTTTTTTCTGCGGACGAAGGCCTTATTGCCGTCTCGTCTACCTTTTCACTTTTCCTAAATGTGTCAAGATCGTAACATTTTTTGTCGTTCAAATATTATAATTAATCAAATTCCCAGAATTTGTTGGGAAAATCATACACTTAATAAACAAGATAGTTTAATCTTTATTGATTTTTGGTATTATTCAAAGTGCACATGTACCTTAATAACAAATTGAACCCTCGTCGAAATATGTTGAGGAGACCATAAATGACATGGTCAAAAAACTAGATTATCCTACATACTCAATTATGTATTTGCAATGACAATAATGTTAATCCCTTTTGTGTTGAAAATAATCAATACTAATGGTTAAATTTAAAGAATTTTAAACTTATTTAAGAAAGTGCCCCATCCTAAATAAGCTTATGTAAATGTGTTCAATTGATGGCTTAAACATATTTGTAGTTAACAGACTACAGTATATCAATAAAAGTTTTTGTAAATTTGGTGTTGGTCAAATTTGTTTACCAATTAAATTCAATGCAGTATACTATCGTTCGTAGGCATAACTTATTGCATAATTTCTTACGCAAGTCAACAAAAAAAACTCAGCAATGACATGGACCTTCATTTTTTTAGTAAAAACTTCAGGTATACAATTACATCAGCAGTCAGAACTGAAGTTGACAGTTTAAGACTGGTGTTTTGCCCACACGTATAGATATAGGTTAATGAAAATGGGTCCAAGTTTTTGTTCATTTCGCCGAAAACTGAGAAAGTTGCCGTGGAACTTAACCTTCGGTAAGAAATAAATTTGGTGTACAGAATAGCAATTAGGGGCAAAAAAATTAAGGTGGACAGAAGATGGGAAAACTGTGCACGTGCGAGCAGTCACAAACATGGGTGCACCTTTGACGTCAGTATAAAATTTGGGAACTCCAGATACAAGATGGGGCTGGTTATGTCAGACATAAATTACCATTTGCATTCAAAAATGTCATGTATGAAAATCCTTTAGGCACAATTTCATCATTATGTGTCACTAAAATACTATATTTTTGAAATCAAACGAAGGCAGGCCTTAGCACACGTTTTTCAACAGTGAAAGAAAAACCATGGGACTCGCCTTTAAATTGTTAGGTACATGTATGGATCAGGTAGATTTCGTGCCATTTTTAAGTACGGAATATATTTTTTTACACACAGAGGAAAATTTGTGATACTGTTTAGTTTAACATTGAAAGGATTAAGGTATATATATAGTAGCTATTCTGTCTAGGAAGAAAGTCACCTTAGCTGGGCAATATGAAAAAGTCAGGTAGACCAGAAAAAAACTATAGTT
Source organism: Kryphioiulus occultus (assembly GCA_034687865.1). NCBI lineage: Eukaryota > Metazoa > Arthropoda > Diplopoda > Julida > Julidae > Kryphioiulus > Kryphioiulus occultus. The sequence continues at coordinate 8,440 of JAQGAF010004858.1, forward strand.
ATACAAGTTTAAAGAAATTGGAACGAATTGGAAAAAATTTTAAGTACGAAATTTGTTTCACACAACAAGCAAAACTATTGGTTATGTTTAGTTAGTTTGAATATTGAAAGGATTAAGGTATAGAAGTTATGCTGTCTAGGAAGAAAATCACACTGGGCTTTATGAAAAAAAATACATCAGAAAGAACTATAATTTGAAGCTTAAAGTACCTACATGAAAGTACCTACAGATCAGCGCCAACGTGTCCGCTTAATTGATTTTGCAGCACAGTTTGAAGACAAATTTTCCAGTCCTTGACCCACCTAAATTACCTTAGTTTTTTACTATCGCCACCACATTTCTCATACTAACATACTGTCAATGTTAACTGATTAACCGGTCATATCCTTACAACTGATCGCAGATTAGAATTTTAACTCCACTACCATTTCAGCTCGTTAATTTTCTAGTTACTTTAAGCCTTTCCAAGCTTGGTATCCTTTCGCAGCTAGTACTTTGACATATAACATACGTGAATTTCATATCAGACAAAAGCAAAATCGTAATTTTGCCAATCAAAATAATTAAACAGTGCACATAGATGAAATTTGCATTCAGAGAAACGTTTCAAAAATAGCCAGTCCAAAACTAGAAAAGTTCGTTTCTATATAACAGTGCTCTGAGGCAAAATGAACCTGAATGTTTTGAACAACAATTCCCGTTCACTTATTTATTTTTGGACCACACTTAGAAAACAAACGAGAGAAAAAAGACAACCCTAACAGAATTGATAATATTTTATCTAAAAGCAACGGCACTAACTACACAGATTTTTATCCGATTTCAAAAATTAGCAATTTTTACGTGTTCAATATGCGTTTTCACTACAATACAAGTTTATTTAGGTACAATGGCTTCATTGACTTCATTGCGTAAAACGACAATAATTAGCCAGTTTTACATTGCATCTCAAGGAGTTTAAATTGCATTTTCGCAAAAATATGTACATTATTTTTGACGTTTTTCATGCCCAGCCACGGTATGGGTCAGACGGTTAGTAGTCAAATAATATGGGATTGTATAATAATTCTCTTGGTTAACCATGCGGGATAGGAATTTAAATCACGATTTTTTTACGGAAATCAGCATTTTTACTTCGTTTCCTCAAAAAACATGGATAATTCACTAGGAAATTGCTCGTTTCCAGACGTGAGTCGATGTTAAAAGCTGCCATTAGTTTCCTTGATATGGAAATAAAATATCGCCTAACATTCGTTCTGGTCACACAGATCTAATTTCCTGATCTCTTTAATTACAGTGCAGAAAACATTTGGATTAGTTTTCAGAAATGACAGTGATACGTTTAAACAATAATCACAAATTAATAGCGTCACCCAAGCATATGGAAAGTTCTTTGACACAGCGAAAATTTCAAATCTCATGTCTTTTCAAAAATTATATTGCATGCGGCTGTCCCACAGACAAGCACTACAATTATTATGCGAAATGCTATAATCTGAATGTCACAACGCCACTTAGTACGTTTTAGAAACTAATAAAACGTATAGTTAGCGGTGCTTTTGACAATTAACCCCAAACCACAGGAGCATGACCAAAAAAATATATTTTAACTGGAGCAAATATATAGGATATGAGATTGAGAAGAACGCCTGCATGTCTGGTTTGGTTGAGTGTACAGAAAATTGATCATATCAAATTTTGGTTTAGATTAAGATGTGGATGCAAATTCTTGCACAAGGCGTCATTCGATTTAATCGTTCAATAAAACATGATTAACGAAGCGATTTCCTTTGTTTTAGCTCAGCTTCAACCGGATTTTTCTATTAAAAAAACCACTAACGACGCAATAGAAAGTTGTTTAACGAGAAACTTGACAAAATTTTACTGTCAGTAAATAAGGTCTCTCGAAGATACGGTACCCTAATAGCGCTGCATCAAGAACAAAATTAGGGAACTGAATCAAGGATTTTTCCAACTGCTATTTATAGGGTCCAATATCAGTTCAAAAAACGAGAGTTTTGCAACAATAAGTAGTATGTCAATTTCATTTAGACTAGTCCCATCTGGGTTAGTTGGCACTACAAAAACTGCAAAACAAAGAACCTGTCATACGATTTATGGAAACAAAGGACGTAAAAAAGTTATACGAAATTATCTTTGGATCCAAGAGAAGATTGACCATTGTTTTGTTGTCAAAAACACAGTTAACGGTAAGGTCGGTTTGTTTTATTTCGAAAACTACTGGTAGTATGATATAACTTTGACCCTAACCACCAGGTTAGGGCCTTCTCCAGTTTTTCAGGCACGTATAATTGTCTTTTTTTTCTCTCTCAGAAACTGGAATTAAGCGCAGGGCCTTGACCTAAGATTAGCAGTCGCAAGTTTGTTTCATGAATCTCAATCTCCAAATGGAACGAGAGTTTCACCTAAAATGAGGTTAACTAACCCAATGTCAAGGCTTTGAAAAATGGAGAAAGTTGTTAGTCAACCTTAGTGCATGCCCGCTTAAAACAACCAGTAGAAGAAAAATGAAAATGAACGTAATCTAATCCAATTTGCCTTCCGAAGCATCCACACTGGTTTCAGTTGTACAAAACCTGCGTCATGCAGCCAGGTAAGGATTGAAAACAATTTGTGCTGACGTCCATCTATAAAACTTGATTTCCTTTTTTTTTTTCACAAATTGGTATAAAAAATAGGAAGGCGAAGCCAACGAAGGTCAAGTCGTATTACACCGCCATTTTGGTGTTGGTAGAGTTTCAGTTTATAAAGAAGTTAACGTCGAATTTATTACTGAATGTCAGGGGAAAGTTTTTTGTGGGAAAAGTTAATTTTAACTTTTATCGTCCAATATTCTTTGGCATCGTCAGGTGGATCCTCTTGTCCTTAATCAAAACACAAGAATGCGAAGATGTCAAAGAAATTCCATTGTTGGAAGTCACAAATTAAACCACCCAAATTAAAAGTACATGTACGTTAATAAAATTATTAAAAATTGTGCTCATGGAATTATTACAACGTCATTAAACAGATATCACGATTTTTGTCTGTTTTTGTAGACAGGTGCGTTTTGCATTTAATCATTACGAGACGACCAAGTTATGGATTACCGAACAATAAAACAATTGCATACATCGTTGATAACATGCAACTAATTTAAATTCAAACGAAGCTGGCACATTAATTAGCCATAATACGAGCAGCTACACTAGGTCAGAACTTTTTATTTAGCCGCATACTTCGCGGCGAAGCATAGCCTATTTTGAATTCATGTCAGTGTGGGTTGAAATAGTTTGTTTTGGGCGGATTAAAAAAAAAATTGAATGGATATTATCGTTCAGTTTGTGCTTTTGCAGTGCTTGGATTTCCTATCCATTGGACGTCCATGAAGAACGAATGGTTATTTGGACATGTGATATTTGCTAAATCTCTGAAACCAACTTAAAATTGTTAGAATCTGTGCAAATCTCCTAAACGATATTCACAGAAATTTAATAATTCCTATTCCAGCTAATGTACATGCAGATATCAAAATATTAATTCAAACAGCCTATGGCACACAATTGCTCTAAATCCAAACTACAGAGAAGCTAGAAATTATTGAGACCTCAGCATAAAAACCAGCATTCACAGGGTATGCATTTTTAATAACAATTGCACAATCAAGGCATTTTAACAAACAGGAGGCAGCTTCCATTTACTAAATGGACGGATTAAAAGTTAAAAGTCAAATTAAAAGTCAGTCTCAACGTCTGCACATATGGTACATGTATATATTTTAAGTTTGAAAAGTAGACCATATTCAGCGGATACTAAATTGCACGATATCAATTGCTTATTTAAATTCAAATCAATCGCTATTTAAAAACTTATCTAGGATAACATCATTGTCAATGTAGACATGGCCTCCGAAAACGGTCGACCAACAACCAGGCTAATCAATTTCAAGAAATAATGAAAGCTTATTAGTAATAGAAAGAAGTATCACACCATGGTCAGAAACTACGAAGTGGGTCAAATGCTGTTAATAACTTCTGCAAAACTTCTGACTTGAAATGAGAAATTTTTACCTGATGGGGTAATAATCGACAAGTTCAAATTAGCAGAACTTTGACATTTTTCTTACATGCAAGTTCGATTAACTGAACAATTTTATCGTATTTGACAACTTTCCCACCTGACTTTCCAGCCATTAGAGTTTTCCCATCGACCAATATAAAGTAAAGCACCTGTCCTTTAATATAAATAATGTTTAATCAATATGGCCACTGACTAGGACGATAATCATTGAATTTGTACAAGAAAGGAATTCACACCACATCAAGGTATTAATGCACTTTTTTTTAAATTTATCTTTATGAAGAGTTTTCGGATGCTTAGAATTTTTTGAATTTGACAAATTTCGACATTGTCATAATGAAGCCAAATTGGGTCAAAATCTGTCATATTGGGGTTTTCATCCATTGTGCAAAGGGCAATTTCAGCTACAAACCAAAGTACAATTTATAATCGATATACGAAATACCTTCTTGGTTAAAATTAAAATTACAGTACGTGTAAGTAGGAAATCCCCTGACTTTTAGATTTAGTTTCAAAATTTCCCTGACTTTCCCAGGTTTCCAGTACGTTATAAATCACCGCCATTGACAGCGACGAAAATTGACTTTTAGAGCAAACGGCAAATCCCTGGTTAATGATCAACAGCACAAGATTTGGCGCATTATGATGCAAAATCGAGCTTGGCAGCAACACGATCTACTTAGGCAATCTGCCAAGCCATCAAGTACTGTAAGGCTGTAAGCATCATATTGCGCGCTTTTCAATTTTGAAACAAGCATCAGTTCAAAGTGGAATTGCTCAACGGGGGGTT
>JAQGAF010004859.1:0-13307 GCA_034687865.1 Kryphioiulus occultus
TGATTTGAATATATGTTCCAGAGTTAGAATAGAAAAGTTCAGTTCTGATTACAATTCTCATCAGTGATGTTTGTATGATTTTGCACTCATGATTTGTGAAGATGAAATAAGTTTTGTTCACGAGTTAATCATAAGATTACAACAATTAGTATAAATAGAACAGGGTTCACACAAAACTTTGCAACTCAATTTCCCTGACTTTCCCTGAGCAAATTTGATCAATTTCCCTGACTTATCAAATAAAAAATATGACATGTAAGTAAAATTAGCTTTATTTTCCACACTTTGACCATTAAAATACATGTATGTAATATTTTTAAATTTTGTGACATGCACACATGTGATTTTTTAATCAAATACTTTTGGAAAAAAAATCCCATTTCCATTTTATAGAATCGAGAACGCCGTATGTAAAATTTTTACAAAAACTAGATCAAAAAAATTTAAAAACTTATATGTGAGTTATTATTAACATGAGAGCAACGCCTGCATATTAACATTTAAGAGAACGCCTGCATAGGCCAAATTTGTTAGAAAAATCAGTTCTTAAATAAGGAATTTTAAACAGTACCTGCTAGACATTATTTTTCTTTGCAATGGCAATTTGCAGTAAAATATAGGAACACGACAAACTGTTCCCTTGACCAACCCAAGAAATTGTCCCACAATTTGAACATTTTCTATGATGGATCTTACCTTGTTTCTTTAAAAGGGAAGGACATAGGAGAAATTTTTGAAAAATTCTACTGGAAATAACGAATTGTAGGTGTAATTTTTATAGGGTGTTTTCACAAAAAAGAATTGAAATTAAAAATTTAAATTCACAAAATTAAAATTAACATTTCCCTGCTTCCACCTGACCTTCCCTGACATTTTCGGCAAAATGTCCACATTTCCCTGACTTTCCATGACGGAATGAACCCTGTAGCAAATATTGAAAAAAAAACTGAAACGTTTAATAGAACAGGCCTCGTTTTCGTATGAGAGCTTATTACAACAGCTATACTGGCTTTTTGCAAGAGCTCGCTTTCTAGAATTTGGAACGTCCACGATGAGGGAATGAGACAAAACCCGTTCTTATTTGCACTCTTCAACACTTAAGTTACTTGCATGCAAAATTTCAAGTTTCAAGTCCTTCCTGTTTGGGCTCCCCCTGATCACGTGAGTGAGTATGTGAATGAATCAGTCAGTGAGGATACTTTATATTTATATACAAGTGTACATGTAAACTGGGTTAACCAAAAGTCTTATTCCACTAAGATGGGTTCAATGGGTTTCCTATAAAAATGAACCAGGTGTATGCTTTCCAAATAGCATTTGTTGACGACCTTGACATGTTCCATCAAGGTCATCTGCAAATTATATCCGTTAATATCCATCCTACATGAAGGATGTCAATACGAAACTTCTAGGGAATCCAGCCACGCTGAAACCAAAAAATTAGCTTGAAATTCCGTTCACTGGCAATGAAAGATATAACTAACAGTTTTGTCCCATGGGGTCACATGGGGAGCGTCCACAAAGAAATGTAATGCTGAAGACCACTCTTCCATCCCCTTAAAACAATTTGCAACAAACATCAAACCCCTCCCCGCCCCTCCCCTACTTCAGCATTACGTACTTTGTGGACAATCCCCATGTGACCCCAAGTGACAAAAACTGTTAAGGTCATATCTTCCTTGCCTGTGAAGGGAATTCCATGCTCATTTTTTGTTTTCACCATGGATCGATTTCCTAGAAGTTTCGAATTGACATCCTTCGCATAGGATGGATATATTACCGGATAGTATCCAGATGACCTTGATGGAACATGTCAAGGTCATCGACAACATGATACTTGGAATGAGCAAACCTGGTTCATTCTTATACGAAATTCATAGAATTGTACACTTAACCGGTTTGAAATTATATCAATGGTACCAGACATGGAGGCCAGAACATATTTATTACATGACTTGCAACCAAAGGAACAATTAAATAGCAATCTATAGGTGGAAGTACACACCAACTAGAGCCACAAACAAAGGGCATTCGCTCCTAGAATTCAAACGACCATTTAGGCCCTAATCTTAGGACCCCAACAGTTAAAGGTTTCCTGACAATATCTGATGATGAAAGCAAGTGGGGGTTATTTGAATCAAATGGTTGGTTGGTTGGTGAAAAGGGTGCAATGCCTACAAGGCAAAATAGTGCTCGGGCGATGAAAAGAAAGATTGCAGAACAAGTAAGGTAAAAACAAGACTAAGTCAGGATAAAAGGAGTAAAAAGCTAAAAAGTAGAATTGGATAAAAAGTTAAAAAGAGCCGAGTAAGCCACATGCTCGAAGAAAGAAGAGAAGGGCGGAAACAGGCATGCGCCCATCCCCACCAAGCAAGCTAGCCAGTGTAAGGGGCCGACCTGCAGCTAGGAAGGGATGCACCAAGAACATCTCGTTTAAAAGTTCAGAGGCCCACTGCCACCCCCAAAATGCTCAAATGGCAGCATGGATCAGTGACACCAGCTCTGCAAAGGGGATTGATGTGGTTGAAGGAGCTCGGGTAAGAGCTTGGGTAGCGGTACGGTCTGCTGCAACATTAGCCGCAATGCCACGGGGGCCGGGCACCCAACAAAATGACACAGAAAAGTCCGATCTATCCAGACCCTGCAGCAGGGACAGGGCAAGCAGATGAGCAGGGTTATGGGAGACAACCAGGGAGGCCACATTATCTAAGCAGCTGCGGGAGTCAGAATAGATGATGCCTTGGAGAAGCCGGTTAGTGAGAATATATAATGGCACAAACAATGGCATAGAATCTGACTGCCACAGACGAAGGCAGCACCGGCCACTGTGGCAGACTTAGCACCGTCGATGAACATGGGCACATAGCCAGGATACACGGTACGGTGCTTGGCAAACAGCCGAAGCTAGGCAGAAAGTGGACCCTCGAACTTGGAGAAACCCAATGAAAGCACTACTGGAAGCGAACACTCCCAGGGTGGGGAAAATCAAGGTGCTGATCGAGATGTGACATGAAATGGGACAGGGAAATCCTCGAGAAGGCGGTGGAAAATACACGGCAATGCCGTAGTCTAGCATTGCATGCACCACAGCCAGTACAGGCGCAAGAACAAGACAGTCGGAACTCCATGAGGTATCAGAGATAGGGAAGCCCACCGATGTGTGACAGAATGGAGAGCTTGGGAGTACCATAGAAGCTAAAGGAACTTCACCGTGGGACGGATAGCCCACACATGCCCACCAAGTGTGAGAACAGGGTCAAGGAGGAGCGAGCGCTGATGGCAAAAATGCACCACTTGACTTGGTGTCGGAGAAACCAAACGTTGAGACAGTTCAGAGCAAGCTAGAGTTGATGCTCTATATAAGCCATATTAGGTGAGCGGTAGAAAGCGTGAAGGTCGTCAACAAAGAGACCACTGGAGACAGAGGGAACACAGCAAGGATACCACTGAGCTTAATTTTATACCTAGAACAGGGTGCAGCTCAGAATGGAACTGAAAGGTCCAGTCAGTAAGGAAATTATGCAAATCATGCAGATTATGCAAATGAAGTGCAAATCATGCAGGATGTCAAAGCACCAGGTGGTGTCATATGCCTTTTCAAGATCGAAGAACACAAGGTGCTTCCGACGAACAAGGAGATCAACAGTTGATCGGGACCGGGGGAGATGAGGTCATTAGACTCCAGAAACCACATAAGACGACCATTAACCATGCCCTCCATCACCATACAGAGGCATCTAATCAATCCAAGAGGTCGGTAGTTGAGGGGATTCGAGGGATCCTTGCCCGGTTTGGGGGAGGGGACAGTTGCAACTGGAGAGCAAAAGGAGGAATAGAGGAGCAGGTATGTGAACCAGCATAGCATAGGGTACATGATCTTGGCCAGCAGACGTTGAAGAACAGCGGAAAATAGCCATGCACAACTCAACCATGGCGAAGGGCTGGTTGTAAGCTGGGACTGTGATTGTACTATTAGAGATGTGACCCCCAGGTCACTATGAGGACATCAATAATTAATTCGTCATTGTTGTGCAACTGTTGGTCAAGTGAACGATTGCCAAATATTTGAAATGTGCTTCCAAATAATTGGCATACCTGACAATCTTATAAACTATAAATATTGCATGGTCTTGTTGGCAGATCATACAACACCACGACTCATCTGGCTGGTGGAAGCCCAGGCTGATTGCTCTGCAGCCATGCTGTGGCAGAGCCAATTATGTGCGTCATTGTTTTCATTAATTGTATGTTTACTCACTTGTTCGATTGAATGCTTTCTAACTATTTTGATGTTGTTTGCTAAACAGAGGCGTTGCATGGGACACGCACTGATGTTAACCAATACTTTTTGAAAATTGGCGAACTCGCATGAGGTGAGAATTTGGGTTACGTAACATGGCAAAATGCCCAGTTACAGTACAGTGATATGGTTAGAGTTTGATATCAAACAAGCATATCTGAGGTTTTTTTGTAATTTTTCCATGGTGAAAAGTTTTTGCCTTCCACTGATAGAGGGTGTTGAGTCGTAAATGGCATCTTTTAACTCTAAGCCCTCTAGTGGCAGAAGGCCAAAACATTTCACCATTGAAAATTTTCAAAAAAAACTTTGAGAGATGATGTATTTGCGAAACAGCTGCAGTCATTTGTCATTACCCAGTTCTATTGCAACATCCTTTTTAAATAATCCCGTACATTCTGCTGAAACAGTTTTTTAAATAAATTGAAACATTAAATTATCTTTGGTCATGTATTTTCATTACCTTTTTAATTGCGTCTTCATATTTGCTTTCAATCTGGCTAACTTTGGATATCCAATGATCTTCTTGCTCCTTCAGGTTTTCTTGCATGGAGTTTTTCATTTTCAACATCTATAATTTTACGTGAATCATTTTACATTACATACCTTTCTATCATTATATGCATTTCAAATAGTATGAAATCAAAACAAAAGAATTATGTTTATGTGACATATGTCAACATATGTAGTCACACTACAGTTAAACGAATGCACAACATTGGACAATATGAGTGTTTTAAAATCGTGAACATAATCACCTGTTGCTTGAAAAGTTCCTTCATTTCCAATATTTCATGTTCCGGCTTTTTTATCACGTCTGAAGTTTCATTGTTCCCTGCATCCATTTCTATTGGGAGTTTCTTGGGCTCAGTCATCAAAGGAACTACAGAGTATATGAAACCAACAAATGTGGTTAATGGATCTTCATATTATTATTTTTCTTATTTAAAGTGCAATATCTACCAATGACTCCAGGAATGTTTCAACAAATTTTTAAAGCTTCTCTTATTAGGTGGTAATGCTTGAGAGGCACAGTACAGGGTGTACAGAAAAGAACTTTACAACTTGACAAAATTATCCAGTTCACATACAAAATCGATTTTGTTGTCATTTTGTAGCAAAACACTTCAAGTTTTGTGATTGTGACACTTTAATGTCACTGCAAACAGGAATGAAGAAGAAAGAAAGAAAAGCACTACGGGCCATTGCCCTTATGGCTTGTAGGAATAAATAAGTTAGATAAATTAAATTGGATTAAATTAATTAAATTAGTGTGATGTGACTGTTAACCTAGTATACCGATCCCCTGTTCCAATTAAGGAACGCCTTAAGTTAGCCATTACTGGGGGATCAGGTATAAGATTAGTTGGGATTACATGTAGGGTGATTTTGGGCTTGGGCGTAAACTTTGGCAATTCTGAATAGGCACCATATATAGGACTCTTTAATGGAAGTAAAGAGGTATTGCAAGTAATCAGCCTGAGTTATGGGAACGCATGCCCTTAGTTCGGTTGACAGCAAGCAGGAATGATCGTATGTGCGAAATTGTGCACTGGAAGGAGCATTTTCGCAAACATCAGAAAAAAAATGACTCATTCACGGGTAAGTTTCACGAAGTAAGTTTCACAGTGTATCACATGCAACCTCCCAGTAGGCTTAAATTTACTTGTTGCACAAGAATTTCGAGGAACTTTGACACGCTGTAACATTTCCATGCACAACTGGATTTATGGGTAACCTGATGGATAGATTATTTTACGATTTTAAGGTGTTTAAAATTAAAACGCCACATAGAGTGTCAAATGTGGAATACCAATTTTAAGCGACACAATTTTTGTTACATTTATTGGATGCCAAGCGATATTCCTCCTAATTTTGTCCATCACTTCACTTGTGGACGACCGATTTATTTGGCATTGCACACGGCAAATAGTTTCAATTAAATTCTTGGTTGTTTGTGGAATTTTTAACATTGGCCTATTTTCGCACCTATTGGGTCCATCACCAACGCCAGGGGGCAGACCGTCCACCTGGAAATTTTAGCCGCAGGGAGGAATACGCCCCCCTGAGGGATCTTTAACGTGCGGAGAGCAAGGGGGATCCGCACGGGACCTCGGTTTAAACTCTCATCCGATAGAGCCGCCACGCAGGGAAAATCGCCTGCCCAAAATTTCCCCGCCGACCTCGGCTGGGATGCGAACCCACAACCCTTGGGTCTAGAGGCCAGTGCGCGACCATCGGCGCCGGCAATTATATTCTTGTGCCACTAGTAAATTGAGGACTTTTAGGATGTTCTTTCAGGTATTGAGTGTAAAGCCTCCATCAAACCCTGTGAAATGGACTTCATGTATTCGAACCAAAGTACATAACGCGCATTTTCTGTAAGGGTGTATAGAGCCATTTTGAATGATGTTTGTGAAAATGCTTCTTTCCGCTTGCAGTGATATTAAAGTTGCACATTCACATAAAACGAAGTGTTTCGCTACAAAACGACACCTGAACCGATTTTGTATGTCTACTAGATAACTTTCTAGCTGCTGTTATATTTGTGGGATACCATGTCTGTAAACCCTGAATAGTCAGTAAGCTTTTAAATTCAATTTGAACCAAAAAAACTTCAATAAACTGTACATACATTCACGAGCAAATAAATTGATCCACCTCCAACCACTGCCTAAAAAATGCAGTTTTTTAGCAGTCAATTGGCCGATCTAAAAAAAGGAATATGCTGTTTAATAAAGCATTTATCCCTTCTTAAAATTTGTGCAATTTGTCCGCAAATCCCTATACGTTTCTTTTTCAAAGTGCCCTAAAACAGAGGTATCTTGTATTTGCAAGGTTTTCAACATTACATTGTAAATGTTCCCAATGCCATGGTCACTACAGTGCGATGGTGGAATGGGCACACCACTAGCAACGTTGCCCACAAATGGTTTGCGTATCAAATGGACACCACATCAGAGGCAGCCACTCAAGATGATACTAGAGCTCAAATTGGGCACAGTCAGCAAGATGAGACTCAGTACGAAAACCTGTGCCAGTCAGCAGTTCGACAGGTTAAACAAGGCTATGAGAAGATCGGCGTTCTCAATTGTGACAAGAAACGTGTAGACATCAGTCCAAATGGTGTATTCTGCTTTTAAGATTGGACATTGCATACTGAAAAAATTCCATTTTAGGGATTGGATGTGGATGCTGTATTTGTATGTGGTGTTATCTACAATTAATGCGCCACTTAACGTAATCGGAGGTAATGTTCATTGATATTCATTGATAAAAAATATTCTGATAGCTGCCCACTCACCAAATTTGACATTAATCAGGCTGTCTGTGAGTCAAACTGATTTGACTGATGAAAATAATTTTGTAGTTAATAAATATGAAAGGTGCCTTTGAGAACCACCCAAAAAAGTGCTGAGTTGAGAGAGCACTTGCTATACAGAAGTTTTTTTAGCTACAAATGGGTTATTAGAATCATCCAGGTATTGCGATCAAAACAACCATGAACCAACGAGATCACATTAAGCAGTGCCCACTCCATTTCTTACATTTTCCTTCAAAATGTCCATTGAAAAGCATTATTGGTCACCTAGTTGTCAAAAAACTACCAGCAGTGCTTCCTTTGAAATTACCGTTTCTGGGAAACTTTGGTGAATTTACATAACATACAGTATGTTATCGAAGAAGAAGAAAGCACGCAGTGCCTCAGCCCTTGTGGTTATTTTTGCATGTGTTGATATTATGTTTGAAAGTGGTTAAGTAGACAGATTAGTCGGGTTGAGGCCGAACCCCAGCTCTAATAGAGCCAATTTTCATGGGAATGCCTTAAGTTGGCCATTACTAAGGGTCCGGTGCAGGGAGTTAGTAGAGGAAAGGTATTGTAGCTCCTGTTGTGCCTTAGTATATGTATTTGCCACTGGATATGGACCATCAGTGACTCATTTATGGTTGTGAATATAAATAAATTCAAAATCAGGGAACTGTGGGGGTAACTGTGAACATATGGTCGTGGTAGCTTTTTTATATATTTGAACCTGTGCAGTCCTTCAGGTGGGTCCAGGACATACTGCTGGATTTCCACAAATTACATGTAGTTGGAGAGCAACCTTTTTCAGGCTAAATGGTATGGTTAATCTGTTAAAACTTGGCAGTGACAAATGGAATTAGTTCTATGATAGTGTGTGAAATGTGTGGTGTAATTTATACAGTTATTAATTACTGCTTATGAGTCATTAAGGAAGTATGGCAATATTCCAACAGTTCAAAATTGAAGTTTGCAAGAGACATGTTATCATTGAGTGGTAGAGCGTTCATGAGTTCTTTTAAAAAATGACAATGTTATATTTGTCTGGTACTTTATGAAGTCAACTTAAGAATATTGTGTGACTTAGTTCTAGGTCTCTGAGAGACGTTGCTTCCATTAGATAAATGGTACTTGATTGATGGAATTTTTAATTCCATATTTACTCTTCATAAAAAATGTCTTGCACGCCTGCAAAAGGTTTTGCATGGTTCCAGGACCAGAATATCGCCTCATAAGTAACTGCTGGGATGAGCAAGGTGTTGAGCAGCTTAATGTGTGTGGGGATATTGTTTAACTTGTTTGCTAGTGAAGTCTTATGATAGCTGCTACTTTTGTTTCATTTTAGTTTTTAGGGTAGCCCGATGTTTATTAAACCTTCCATTACTTTAAAGGTTATTCCCAATAATGATCAGCTACGTACCACTTCTACTGGTGATTTGTCCCAGGGAAACTTGTTTAGACCAGTGGTTATTGGACCATGAGAAATATGAGAACTTGATTTATAATGGTTGAGTGTGAGATGGTTAGGAGAAAGATTTGCGATTAAAGACCTAAGGTTTCTCCTTTTTCAGCAAGGAGGATAATGTCACCTGTATACAAGAGGCAGGGTAGTTTTGCATTTGCAATGAGGCAGCAATTCTGCTTGGTTAGAAATTTTGGTAAGTCACTAAGGCAGCCTGTGGTCAGACTGGCCGGAGATATACGTCCGTCAATTGCCTATGTTTCTACGGTTATTTTGGAAAAAAAGGAAGATAGATTTGTAAGAAGGGTGTAGGGAAATTTAAGGGCCTTAGTTTCCTCCAAAGAATGTAATCATTCATTGAGTCGAACACCTTTGTAAGGTCATCCAGGAATGTAAGTATGGCTTTCTTAGGTTGTTAATTATTTTGATTTATGAGTCTAGTTTCTTTGCCCTGTTCATAGAGCATGATTTTTCCCTTTCTGCTATAATTGAAGTGTATAGTTTGGCTGCTGAGGATACAAGTGATATGGGTCGATAACTGCTTGGATTTGAAGGGTCCCCCTTTTTATACATGTAAACCGGATGGATCAATATTTGCTTCTGTTCCTTGGAAGAGTTGAGGGTTGACAAAATGTCGTGAAAATATGCTAGAATAGCCTTGGTGGAGCCTGTGCTTGGGAGAGCATTTTAGCGTTTATTTTGTCAATTTTGATAGCAATAAACAAATGATAACATTATCCGCGACCCCATTAAGTGGAGTCGACTGTACAGGGTGTTCTGAAAAGGACTTTACAACTTGAACACGTCTAGAAAATTTTCCAGTAGACATACATAATCGGTTATGGTGTCATTTTGTAGCAAAACATTTCAAGTTTTATGTGAATGTACAACTTTAATGTCACTGAGAACACGAACAAGCGTACGCACAAAATTGCAAGCGGGAATTCGGCAAAATGCGACTTACAGTTCCCATTCGCAGCGACATTAAAATTGCACATTCACATAAAACTTACAAAATTGGTTATGGGGCCATTCTGTAGCAACACATTTCATGTCGAGTTGTAAAGTCCTTTTCGGAACACCCTGTATTAATCAACCGTTTATGTACGAAGGTTGCCTGCTTCGATGGAATTGCTAACAAATGTGTGGTTATTGGCTGTATCATCTATGGAATCAACATTGCCACTGTTTGTGCTTGTTTGTAAGATTTTTAACGTTTTGCTATTTTCGAACAGTTTGTGTTTGTCAATGTTATCCTTTTCAAGGGATAAAATCATCAGCAATTAGTGCTGGTCGGGTAGACCCTAAATTGCCATGAAAATATGAGAAGATGGAGACCTGTCTTTTCCTGTAGCTCTTGGAGTTGCCTTTCTGACATCATACACCTTTCCTTTAAGAGACAAAGATCTTCTTGAAATACTTCCTTTACATTTTGGAGCTCCGTCTATAAAAAGATGATTGGCCCATCTCAAAAATGAAATATAAAATTCTAAAAAGTATTTGCACATTCTAGTTACGAAACAGACCTTGTGTGCCTCCAACTGCTCAATTTTCCATGATTCCATTTCTTGCCGCATTTCAGCCTCCTTTTGCAAAATGTGATTCTGCAATGATAAGGAAAATGTGTATGAAGACCAATAAGAATTATTTTGACAAAACAACTGATTTTAATGGCAACCACAATTGGCAAAATGTCTTTATTTTGGTTACTTCAGGGTTCCCCCACTGCAGCTGAATTTACACTGCACTCATAATTAGAAGTGTGAGAAATTGAATAAGGTAGGTCAATCAGCTCAAACAAGAGCTAATACAATTCATTGTACAAAAGTATGGCATGAAAAGCATTACTATATCAGGGACAAATACAAGGGTTGGAATGTTAACAGTGACAAGACAACAGTGTAATCGCATTGAGATGATGTCACTTATGCCAAATGATAGGCTGATTACACAGCGTAAGTCAAGGTTAAAGACCTGCTCTCACCACTTAATGAACATGCACTGTAACAAGATCAACTTTAATAGTTGCTACCCACTGGTATATTCAAGATTATAATTCGTAAGACAATGCAACGCAGTGCATTCAAGGTTGCAGATGTTCATGGGGAATCTGCACAATTGAAACAAAAGTGCACAAGATGTACAGTGTACAAGTAAGTAGTCTCAACAGGCACAATTGCACATCTGCACTGGGCTTAGACCATTGGGTAGCACATACTAAAGTTTACACTATAACCTATGAAAGCTGCTACAACCCAAGAGAAAATATTCCACAGAACACTAATTTCCAATTGATGAATGTCTGGATTACAATTTTAGGAAAAACTGCAGCATAATAAAGAAACCTTATGAAATTTCGAGATTTTTATGAAACAAACTGAAGTGAAGTAGAACCTTGGACAACAAAGAGTCGATAAATAATATTTGTACCGATTGAGTTGTGGAAGGGGTGTCAATTGTGAGACTTTTTTCTGCTAAACGGCAAATTTCTTTTTGGCACTTTTGGGTTGCCCATGGGGACTACTCTAGCCCTGACCTCATCGTGACCTTGTTCCCCACAGTGACGTCATGGTTCCCTTGAGCCTGGACTGCACACAGCGCTGCAGAGCTGCTGTGCAGCCCCAGCCTCGAGTGGACCCACCTGCTCACTCATCCCGTGTTCAGGCCAAGGGTCAAGCTCGACCCGTGGCCTGACCACATTCTTGACACTTTGCCCATTTTCCAAAACGCCATTTTTGCCTTTGTTGCTTATCTGGGCACTTCATTCTGGGACAGCACTTTGGGAGGACAGGCCAGCCAGCTCTCTGCTAGCCACAGTCAACTTTCTGAAATCTTGAGCCAGCCTTGTTACCCTTCCCTCTCACTTCTACTTTCGGGGAATGGGTTTTGCTATATCAGAGTTCTGGCCAAAGCTGCAATCTTCCTGGGGCAATGCGACTCGCCTTTGCTGAATGCAACCGCAGCCCAGTGTTCAGCCTTCCGAAAGGGTTCAAGTTGAGCCGTAATCCGGTGCCAGCCTCACACCTTCTTCGTGACCGACTTTGCCAGCAGCTGGGATTTTTCCTGCCGACGTCCTGAGAAACTCTTGTTCTAACCCCGTCATTCCGCGTGTTACTCGTTCGCATTGCCGAAGGGATCGCGTCGCTCGCGAACGTTAAAGTCACGTCACTCGGGTCAACTCACCGGCGTCGATCTGCAACGCATCGGTCACGTTGAGCCAATGCGTTCATCCCTCCCCGCACAGCTATCCGATCACGCGCATCGTGCCGCGTTTGTAGCCATGCTCTTGGTCTATTTTGTTTCTCGTTTGATTATTGCTCTTGTTTTGGCGCAGAGTAAAGTATCGCTTTGTCTTGTTTATGATGACTCTCTCTGATCTTTAGGCCACCTGTAAGGCAGGTCAGTGCGCGAACCGTAGCACGCACCACGTTATCCACTGCGCTTAAGTCGTCTTTGCCTCCCATCTTTTATTGAGTCGAGCCTCCTCGGTCTCACATCAATTCTCCAAATTTTTGTTCTGGTCCTTTCGTGGAGGGGCCGTCAGTTAATGGAGGTTCTACTGACCAACGTAATTATGTACACTCACGAGCAAAGAAATCGACCCATCTGCTAAACCTGCCTTTTCAATCTAGTAGGGGATAATTTGGACTGGGCCCTTCAACAATGGCGGCCCTGAGTAGTAATACAGTGACAGCAGAATGCTAGCGACAAGAAGAGCAAAACATTCTGGTCTCATCAAAGGGCTGCAAAGATTAAATCGAATTTCTTCAATGCAAAATGAGGCTGTTGTAGAATGTACCATGGATTTATTTCATTTTTCATGATTTTGAATGTTTTTGATTTATTTCAATTTTGAAGATTTCTTGCTGATTTTAATGGCTTCCAGCATGTGTGTCCCAGCATGGACGTAGGGTTTCCATTACTTGCAATGCATGCACCTTCCCTTTTTGTATACATTACGATTTAATGTTTTTTCTATCTTTTCTCAGAATAGGGAGTTATTTTGGACCCTGGTTTTTTAAACTTGCAATTTTGGTAGTATCTTGGCAGTGTAGCTTTGGCATTAAGCAGTTCTCTCTCTTCTGTCCTGTGAATTTTTGCACATAAATTAACTAATCAGTTTTCCATTGGTTTTGTTTTTCAGCCAGGATACAGGACAGCTACTATTACAGTGGCTCCGGAAAGTATTTGGACACCATGAAAATCGTGAATAATTAAAAAAATAAAATATCAAAGAACATAAA
>JAQGAF010004860.1:0-13306 GCA_034687865.1 Kryphioiulus occultus
GTTGAACTCTATGGAGGTTGCAGCGCTGATGTTTGGGACTGTGTGGGATACAATAGTGTCGAAAATATTCATTTTAGTGATGGTATCAGAACTGCCAGAACATGTATGAATGTGTTGGACCATAAAATAAAAACCAGTGCCACGAAATTAGAGCTGGAGGAGACATTGAACGTCTCCTCCATTGCAGGTTTGCCATACTGTTCAAATAAAATTTAAATTTTCATTGCAAAAAAAGTATTTTTTTTAAAGTGTATCTAATTTTTACAAATGTTTTGTTTTGTTGTTACGTAAACTATGTAATGTAATCGTTATAACAAATATGCTTTGAAATTTGTATTCCTTTTCATTTAATCGTGAACAACAATTCTTATACAGTTCAAATACTTTTTTTGATCACTGTACATGTATACTCTCCCGTTAGACAATTTTAACTATTTGTTTGCGAGCATGGCGCTAATGGCAAGCCATGCCATATACGCCTAAGCCAGGCACCTTCACGCTCTATATATTAATTGTGTCGAAGGCGTCTGATGAGTGACGAGCATACCCTGGCTTTCAGACATGTTTTTCTATCCGCTTACGTGAGTGTGGGTGGATTTTGTGGTAAAATGGTTGTCATGTTCGTTTGTTAAGTAGGGATTAGGACGTCTATTCTGCTGAAAAATATTGTCTTTAGCCGTCGTCGTATAGAAGTTGGGCAGGGGGAGAAAGCGAGAAAAAAAGGGACACGCTCTCGTGTAGAAATCATTAAGCTTAATGCCACGTACGCTGTTGACGTTCAGCCAAAGATTAGAAGCAATCTAATCCTGTATTTACATAGTAAATTAGACTTTTGGAAGCAGTTCCCCACTTCGCTCGTGTGTTTTGCATTATTGTGACGGCGATAATTCCGAGGGAGTTTAATCAAGATGCTAGCTTGACAGCAGCAACCAGGTTCAGCTTTCTGTCGCAGATTTGCTAGTGATAATGAGTTGCCAATTGATGTCCTGCAATGCGTGCATGAATAATAATAAGTTTGAATTGCACATCTGCACGCTCTATCTCTTCTTTTTTAACTACTGTATTCCATTAGCTGTAAGCTTTTTATGCGCTCGCATTATGCCAGTGCCTGAACGTGGAAGCTGAAAATGCGTGAAAATAACGCTATAATTCGAGCATACAAATTATCATGCTCCTTTCTTATCAGCATAAATTTCACCTGCCGAATCCTCTACTCTCACGGGCATACTGTAACACTTAGCAGTAGCAACATCAACATTTTAACGGGATCAAGGTGGGGGTGTCTAATCGTAGAAAGATTAACTTAAATTTTTGAATTATTATTTAAATATATGGAACTTATAAAATTTGCCTAAACGATATTTTGTAATCGTTGCTGTAGACTGTGTCGAATTATCAAATACTGGTACATGTACATGTACGTGTATTTGAAATTTTGATTTAGTTGTTTTGAGTTCCAAATGCTATATCGCACATGTATTTCTAAAGTCACACAACTCAAAAATAGTTACTTTTCTGGAGTATGCCAGGGGATCACCGTGTATGGCGTTATTTCTAACACAGATCCAACACAGGTCACCTACCAATTGTGCGAAAATTATTGGGGTTCCAAGATGGCTGTTTTCTCTGAAGTTTGAGGTAATTTCGGTTGATGTAAGTTTAGAAATACATGCATGTATTGTGCGATATATTCAAAATAGTACAATTTAACTCTACCAGCTGGCCACCCCAGTGTTTGTGAATGTTGGTTGCAGCATGTTGGAAAATGTTGGGAATTGTTGGGAATGTTGGTTTCGATGTGGGAAAATGATGGTCGTCTGAGGTGTTGTTGGTTTCTGTAGGGTGTAATGTAATGCTGGTTTATGCTGGTATGAATTAAAGTTAATTATAACCAATGTAATTTTTCTCAATCTGCTCTGTAGCCGATAAAGTAACCTTTTAAGTATGTTTTATTTTGAAAATTTTAATTTGTTAATGCGTTTTGTTATTTATTTGACCATTGTGGGTATTATTGTGCAGTATGGTGGTAATTTGGTGGTAATTTAAAACTGCTGGTTACATGTTGGCTCATGAAGGATTGCACCAGCATGGCCATATCCCAACATGTTCCAGCATTGTATCAGCATGGTCACACCATACCAACAAAATCCAGCATTTTATCTACAGATCAAGATGTATCCTTTGTAAATATGAATTAAAAAATCCTTGGAGGTTGAAGACTTTTTAAACGGCCATGGTCGAGTGTGACTAAATTAGTTTATTGTGACATTTACAATTTAACACTGCTTTAAATTTAGTAAATTTAATTGACCACATTGTTTAATTAATGATTGGTAAATTGCTACCAAATTACCAATGTGGGGCAAATGGCGGTAGTAATAATATACAAGTTATATGTTGGATCCTGTTTATTTGCACAATAATATTAAAATAATTTTAAAAACAAATACAAAATGATAATTAGATCTTTTAATTGCCTTCAACAAAGTTTGGGAATTCGGCAATATACTCTTGTGCTGTAACAACCATCAGAATTACATTGCAAAGCTGCATCTGTAGGACATGCTAAAGACTTCGCTACGAGGAATCATTGAACAAGAGAAGGCATATAAACGGATCTAATACTCCAAAGCCATAGTGATGTAGATATAGGTAGCTCGAACATTGATGAATCCCTCCACATATCTACACCAAAACAAATCCACAGCCACTAGAGTGAAAGAAAATAAGGACCTGAAAGAAATAATGCAGCTACATGGAAAAGTGATAGAACTAGAACAAGAAGTGAAAAAGCTCTGAGAACTGAATTTTCAGCTACAGGAGGTAGTAAAACATGGTAGGTTTTTGATAAAACATCCTTTAAACATATTTAACTAAATACATATTATGATGACATATTTTTCACATCTAGTGATTGACTGCACTCGTGATTCTGAGCATTCTGAGATGCAAGATACATGGACAATAGAAAAATCGTATGACAACTATAAACATAAAGAAGGATAGGTAGACCTACTTGCAATTATTATCATTGTTGTGATAATTTTTGTAATTTTAGCTGTTTTTGGTCCTTACAACCCCTATCATTTGTACATGATGTTGGAACCTAATTGATAGGCACAGTGGTGTGGTGTTGACTGTTCACTGGGTAGTTCTTATTGGGTAAAATTGGAAACTAAAGAAACTTACTTTATTTTTATAAGGTTTATTTAGGAAACACTGATGTATATGTTACTGAAGAACAGTGGAACATCATCCCCAACCAAACAAATGATTCAAAATTCACTAAATCTCTTGCTGTACCTTGCTGCAAAGCCAGCTCTAACCCCTCAAAGCCCTCATTATTGAAGGTAATTAAGCTTAATTTGAGTTAAAATTCAAATTAGTAATACTATAAATGAAAATAAATTGATAATTTTACTGTTTACTAGGATGTCCTAGAGACTTTGTAAAAACAATGAAACCAATAAAGAGGCTGTGCAGAAAAGTGTGAAGAAGTACAGGGCTTATGTTAGAGAGAAGATTCAGGATTTGAATAATTCAGTGGCAAGAAATAAAAAAAATGATGATTGGGTTGTTAAATGCTTGCATTAAATATAATAAAGGTATGTTTCTATGCTGGTAAATCATAATTTTGTTTCCTTTTATTTGTATCAAAGATTATTTGTTCATAGGTTATATGATAGGTTACATGATATGTTTACATGCAATGAAAAAAACTGTAAATGTCAGAATTTGCAGGAATCTGTGTATAGGAATCCTGTAGGACAGTGTGGGTATTTGCTGGAAGTTGTATGTAGGAAATATGTTGGAATTGGTAGGGACCAACATGTTGGAAGCATATGGGAATTTGTAGTGAGTGACCCACATGGTGGAAACATGTGTGAAATTGTAGGTACCAACATTGTGGAAACATGTTGGAAATTGTAAGAACAAATATGGTGGAAACATGTTGGAAATTTTAGGAACCAACATGGTGGAAACATGTAGGAAATTGTAAGAACCAACATGTTGGTATATGCTTGTACCAGGTTCCAAAACACCACAAAACCAGCAATGATGGAACCATCATATCCAACATGATGGTAACATGGTGATGAAGAAACAGTGGGGACGCGTGCACACACAGGTGGATTATTTTACACTTTTGGAGTTTCAAGTATACCTATAATTTACTGTAACGATATGTTCGGATCTGCCTGTTAGTGGACTGATTTTATTGTCCAAATCTGTAAAAAATTGATTTGATCGCGTCATTTGGGCCTGTTGTATCCTTTTATACAAAACTATTCCGAAAATTAATAAGAATTGAACGCGCTTAATCGCCCACATCAATAAAACTTTAAATTAAAAAGTGTGATACTCAAAAAATTTCAACATGCATCGCCTTGGATTTTATTTAAAGATAATGTAGTTTTATAGAGACCGAGAGAACCCGCTTTTTAGCTTGCAGTACATACCAGTAAATGTGATAAAATGACTGGTTTTGTTGTTTGCTTATAGAGGATGCACCAGATAGTAAGGTAGTGAATTCCAAATGAATTCACTATACCTTACTAAACTTGACCTCAAAGCATTTAAAGATAGGTTAGTTAAATACTTTTTGAATAATGTTAATGATAACATCATGACAATGAACACTGCTAATCGTTCATTGAACAACTTTGTCAGTGCTAAGAACAGTTGATCAGGGAACTCTCATGAGTTGCATGAGTAACTTGTACATAGTGTTAGGGAAATTTCAACGGGACTTGCATTGATTCTTTGCATTATGACGGATACGTTGCCCATGCTGAGATTGACATACAAACAAGAGATTGAATTGAATCAACGTAACGCTGATGCAACTCCAGTTCAAGTAAGTTTCAAGACATCGTGTAGAAATATGAACCCAATATTGACAATACCACCACACCAAGCAACACACCACACCAACAATAACTTAAAATACTTTGTATATGGGTAATGGCCACGACAAAAGCACGGTGTCATGCTGACCAGTGCAAAAGTACTTCATCTGCCTTTTTAAATTCTCCACTGCCCGGTACAATATTCGAAAAGTGATTATAGATTAATTCTAGCATATACAAGGTTTTTCAGAAGGCATGGCCACAAATGAAATAGGTGTCACAAATGAAATAGGTGTACACAAATGTCCCCAATAATATATAGGTCCGAAAATGGCCCATTACCGAGATACAGTTGCCCTTAACCCTAAATTACACATGCTTTGGTTATCGGTAAATGGCCAGGCGTTTATCCAAATGAAAAAGGTGATAGTACATGCAGTCAAATAACCAAACAAAAAGGTCCCTATTAACATACTGTATACGCTTGCGGGTTCAAAAATCTTCCATTTCCAAGATACATGGTTTGGCTGCTCGTGCATGTGAGTTTTTTGGGCTCAGTAGGTTTTGTAGGTTGTGCTATTTTTGTTTGCTTTCATGAGGACTGCAACCCATTTCATGTGGATAAAATTCTATGCATGTGTCACTATGGTATCTTCATGTGTGATTTACTGTGTCAGACCTACTGTATCTTATTAATGACATTTATGTTTCTTTTCATGAGTACTACTAGCCATTTCATTTGCTAGTATCTCATTTATTATTTATTTTTATCTAGTAACCGTCACGTTTATCTAATGCACCTTGCATTTGAATTGATTTGTTCTTCACTGTACGGATGGTTAGCTAGCTAATAGCTAAAGATTGTCACCTACAATACTTTCAATAAAGTGAAAACTGGCACATTTTGGAAAACAAATGCTTACAGATTCCAAGAACTAGTCAAATCATCTCCATTATTTTCCAAACTTTCTCCTAAACTTTGCCTGCTTTATTTGTTTCTTGAAATGTTTATTGCAATTTCGGGTCGTTAGAGAGCTATTATGAAAAAAAGGTGGGAAAAATATTTTATTAATGGCATTACAGACTGCCTTCTTAAAAAATAGCACGAATTGGAAATCATTTTTCTGAAGATATACAGTGTAGTAAGATGAACCCGAGTTATTGTAAAGTACATATTTGGTATAATGTGCTGTTGAGTGACCTTAAAAATTAGATAATACACGATCTATTCTGAATTTCCATGAATAGGTTGCCAATTTCGCAAACGTTTGCACCATTTATGCTACATGCATAACAATATAATAATTCCCTCATTTGCTGCAACAACGCCGTACTCTAACTCAAAATTCATGATTTTGAATTATTAGCACACGGGGAAGGAAGATGAAGTCTATTTTTGAGTGGGTTTTTCTTTTGTGTTATACCACTCACCGAAACTTGTCATTTTTCAGTTTTATTTTAGTGTTTTCTATTTTGCTGGTTTGAATTTTTTTAACTTCAAATTCGTCTTAAAAAATCACGATTTTCGAATAATGACATTGTTGCAGCAAATGATCGATATGTATTTTCCAGAAACAATTTTTTACAGCTTGATTTTTTTGGAAACAATTGATCTCGACCTTCCAGTTCAATCTCTCAAGCCATTAGATGTCTGCCAATCTGCTCCCAGCTTTCATTTCAAATGATTTAGCGATGAATAGCGATAAATGCATCAGCGAACGTGCAGACAGGATGCACACCCAAAGCGTTGCTGAGGCTGCCGTGCTAATAGGTTGTCGGTCAATAGAACGCATGCCAAAATTGAACAACTTAATCAGGATTCTGGGCCCATCAGGAGGCGTTGAGGGGTCCACTGGACTGCAGCTTCTGTACCCCCTCGCTGGGTCACCATTCTCCTTTATCACTTTGTACAGTGGTGCTCTTATCTCCCGCATTAACAGACTGCTGTTGCACTCGCGTGAACCCCCATAATAACATGCACCTCAAACGTCTGTCTCCAGTTGTTGTTATTAAATAAAAGAAGAGGACAAGCTTTTTGAGAAAACTTCAAAGACCACCAACTGGGCCATTTTCTCAACGTCAAAGCGTTGCCAATTTTCGCCAATTTGCACCCGCACAAGTGTTTATCTCTTCTGCTGGCATCCGTTTTCCGAATGCCAAGGTGAAGCCCCTTGCCCCAGGCCCCTGCCTCCCACTCCCCACGAACTTCTTTCGGGTCCGGCCCTAGGCGCATCTCCTTTACTCTTCGATCTCTACACCCACTCCAGCCTCCCTGTACCTCCTCGTCAGGGTTTCTTGTCGAGAGGTGATGAGTAACAATGAATTGCCCAAAAATCATTCTTATCCACCGAGCATGAATTCTGCATTAAGCTTAAGGAGCACATCTCCAGGAAAAGAAGTGAAAAGAAGCAAATTTTACAAAATACAGTAGAATCTCCAAAGTTGACCACCTCCACATGTTGACCACATTTTAACTGGCCGGACAGTTACCACATTAACTCAATGGAATACGACCAGCATGGTCTCAACGTGTAAATCATGAATGATTAAATTTATTGCCTGCTTGCAAAACGTATACGTGTTGAGGTAAAATAGTTCATTTTGGACTCCTACAGAAGCCTATACATGGGGCTTGTCAATAATTAGGGGAAATTAGATTTTTAATTGGAATCTCAAAAATAAAGCATTGCAGATCGAGATTTGTGCTGTTAACTACAACAACAGGTAGGATATGTCTGGATATGCTTTCGAATCTTACGAAATGAAATTTGTAAGTACACACATGTACAATAGGGGGTGTCAATCCTAAAAAAATTATTGGAATTCAAATTAACTAATTGATGTGCGCATCCGCAAATGACTACCAAAACCGGTTTTCCGGGTTTTGGTAGCCATATGCACACGCGCACATCAATTAGTCAATTTCAATTACAATATTTTTTTAGGATTGACACCCCCTAATGTTTCTGTTTTCAAATCACAGTACTACTAAACAGTGTAATTGCTGGACCAATTTCCAACATATTAGCACATTGGTAACACTGGTACTGCATGCTTTCGTACTTGGTACTTTGGTTTACAATAAAATTAGGACACAGGCAAAGATTGATTGTTTTTCCGAAAAAAATGAATGATTACTGTAAAATGTCAGTCCAGTCAGTACATGTAGTTCACGGATTTGAAATCCTGTATCACCATCACCTTATGTTGACCAGTTTGCCATAGTCCCTTGGGTGGTCAAATTACACAGATTCTACTGTACTCCCTGCGCGAGTTTGGGTCAGCCTAAAAGTGACCTTTTCAGACATCAATTCATTCCCCTTTAATAATGTGGACATCAAAACGAAATGAATACATCATACTAGAATTTATGTTACACATTAATGAAATATTTTGTGTAATTATTGTCCTTTTTAAGTTTTAAGGAAGTACAGGCAGAGCAAAGCGCGATCTTTGCAATCTTTCAGGATCACAGTCAATGGTCTCTTTTGGGTTTAAAACCTGATTTGTGAGCTTAGCTCGATAAGGAAAGGGAACGTACATATAATTTTTGTTTTGATATTCTAGAAGTTATTATAGTTGTTTTTTAATTAAACCATTATGTTATTTTAATACAATATGCAAGTGCTTTGTAAAGTTAGCTAACATGCACTAAAATTAAACTTTATTTTGCTCATGTTAAAAGCATGCTATTGGTGTTTTTCTGGTGTCACTTAAATGTTTAAAGAATAAAGCATGTGTTTTTAACACGGACGTAAACATTGATGTATATTGAAAAATGTCAGCTCTCTTCTACATGGCATTGTCTATATGTACTGTATAAGCTGTAAATTTAGATAGGCTGCATAAGTTGTCTGTCCACTTTACAATAAGTTTGAAATACTTATTCATGAGAACGAAAAGGCCTCCTCAACGTTTCCCCTCTACGTACGATTGACAGTTAAGAATGATGATTCGAAAATAAACTACTTCCTCCGTATGTATTTGATGTCATATCCATCATGAAGGGGATACATCCGCAGTATTTCGATATCATTATTTTATGAGTTTAGTTGCTATGACGATAGCACAACTGCATTTATTCCATATTTATTTGGACTGAGGAAATTTATTTTCCCAAACTCTTTTGAGAATCTTTTAAAAATCTTCAATTTGCAAACTGCCACGTTAATTGAACATAAACTTACATGTACACTGTCACAACATATCGCATCCCTCTTTCAGTAGTGACAGATCTCAAAAAGTTTCAAATTTCAGGTACATGTTTGTAAATTTGTAGATGTAAATCATTTTGCATAATGCCCATGTGTTCCAGAAGTGACACACCTGCTAAGCCTGCGGAAACTATGGGGATCCAAATTGAGTCTTAAAACCGGAAACTGACAATTTTTTTAGTTGTCACAAAACGAAGGTGCGGTATATACTGTAGGCTACTGTATGATAAACAACGTAAAACATGTGCGCTATACGGTACATCATCATAAATATACAGTATAAATGTATAGATGACAAAGCAAGCTTTGGAAAATGTAAAACTATGCCTTTGGCGAAAACAATGACCTTAATGAAATAAATGCATGTTATCCGATAGGAACGTACATTTTCAATATAATTTCGGTCAGTCAGAGCTGGTGTACTACAGGTAATGTACATGTACAGTATATCGGCCGAATACTGAATAATTAATTAGATAAAGGTTAATTATGAGTAAACGTCCTTACATTTATGCAGAAAAGGTGACGAAATGCCGACCTCTAAAACCATTGCATTGCATATTTCAAACACTCAAGTTAGAATGCTCATTTGAATGCTCTTCCAAAGGTAAGCCGCTACGGTAACTCCGTGCAGTCGAGGTGATAACGGCATAATACTGTACGTAGGGTGTATGAATTTCACCACTCTACCAGATGGTATAGATTTGCTGACAGCAGACCGAGTTCATTTTGGTGAGTTTGCAGAAATTGCAATTTTTTTTCTATAATTTAAGGATAAGAAAACATTTACTGTATAGGGCGTGCGTGTTACATTACGTACATGAATGTTTAATTTTGTTCAAGTTACATCATTAGGTAACTGCACCCACTATATATGCTTAGCAGTGGTTTCATATGGAGACCTTATTAAAGTTTATTATAAGACTATTTTAGGAATGCATATAACAAACTTTGGTAAGGTATTCCTATGGAACCTATGATATGTAATATTGGGGGCAAAATGGCCCTATTTGATACCCATTAAAAACACGTTTCTGATACTAAAAAATACAAAAACGTTTCAACCTAGAAGCTGCTTTAAAAATACATTAAAACACGCTTTAGAAATCAATTTTTGTACCCGTTATTTACCTTTACAATACTGTATAAGTTTCGATTGTATGACCTAAAGCCTACCAATAACAAACGTGGGTAAGGTATCACTGTAAAACCGATGATAGGTAATACTTGGTGCAAAATGGCCCAGTTTTATACCTATTGAAAACTCGTTTCTGAAACCAACAAAATAAAAAAAATGAAAACCTAATTGCAACCTTAAAAACACTTACATTTTTGTAAGGGTAACCACACCATACAGTATATGGAATGTAAGTGACTGAGTACTATGTGGTTAATGAACACAAGAAATTCACCCATTCACCTATAAGTGTCTTAGTACATAGTGGATCACTACATGGTGGCTGACTATACCGGTACTGTAGGGACAGTTTCCCTATCAAGCTTTTTGTTTTTTAGAAAAAACAACAACATTACAATACAAAGTTTACCAACCGGAAGATGATGTGTATTACTTATGAAATACACTGTAGGTCCGATTTGCTTTCACCTAAATTTTATCAAGTTAAAATTTTGAAAGATGAAGGTCCACAGACAAGTATACTAGTACGTGAACCTACACTGTGTGCCTAATTCTCGCGGATATGGGCGTTGTTGTGGGCTAGTTCGTCATAGCGAAAACCTATCAACCCCACGCTGAGGTGCCTATTGAATAGGTGATGAGCGTGTCACAGATGGACACAATGGCTCTGCAGGAGGACTTAGCTGGGATTTGACATCTAAAGCTACTCCTGCCATGTCAAACCAATTCTAACTTGATGGACTCATGCATGAAAATGGCTGAAGAGACTTCGTCATATATTTTCGAAATTCGTGCTGGTTCATCCATATGGGCAGATATTCTTCCAGTTCGCATATGCAGTGCTGACAGAAACACAGTGGAACCTCTGGACGTCTTTTATGCTTCCTTATCTACAAGTGTATTTTAGACTGCCCTTCTTGGTCCTGCCTATAATTTCTGTCATTTCTTCCAATAAGCCTTAGCGTCCTCACCTTGATGACAGAATTATTGTGAAGAAGACCCTTAGTGCATTATTTGCTTAAGTGATCGACATCCGGGACGTGCACTCGCGTCTTCTTATAATAAGTCCTTTTACAAATGTGACAGAAATAATTCCAACTACTCCAATTGTAGTTGGTTGCGTCAAGTTGTGCAGTGAAATTTAGGACTTCTATTATTGCCTTTGGGCTTGAGCTGCCTTTGAGCTACGAAGGAGTAGATGAATTTACAAATGCATACCACATCTCTTAGGGAAAATAATTTCAAATTTAACGTGAATTGTGTCTAAACCGTAAAATATTGATGAACAATTTCGTCATTTATTCAAATGCTGAATGTTGACCTTGCGATTTTTTGCGGGTGTTTCAGTCAAAACTTTTACAGCAGTATAATTCATTTGACCGCTGCATGCATCTATATCGAGATATACTGGATAATTCAGTATTTAAAATAATAAAGTGTAAAATATTCTCAATAAAAGTAGGCATATTTTTATAAGGGTAAAATATTCTCAATAAAAGTAGGCATATTTTTATAACATAAGTAAGCATATAGTGAACATGTGTATATATATGTACTTGTTTTTCACCTCAAATGCCATTCAAAACACTATCTCATTTCATATGATAGCACATCGCACCTGCATTTCTAAAGTTACATACTGTAACTCAAAAAATTTTCAATTTCCGAGGCAGTATTACCGGTACGTCAAACGAAATGATCTTCATCTTCAGAGAAAATGCATGGAACTCCATAATTTAATGCATGACGGCGTGTCTGCCATTTCTGAAACAATGTTGTGCTATTACAACACGATTTACAGACTTGCTCCTTTGAAACAAGACAAACATGTGTGATATATGAGCGCGTACTAGATACAATCTCAATCTGCTCCGTTGTGGGCAACAACATTTGCAGCAAAATGTACAAGTTTCTACTATTTTTTGTATGTTTGTGTGTGTGTGTTTGTTTGTCAGATTTTTAACGTTGGCCGTTTGTTTTGTACACATGTACTGTGTCAAAAAATGCATATTTGCATTGGCAGCTTATGGGAATTTAATTTACATATACATGTATATCCAGAGCAATCTAGTAACTCAAGTACAACCGAAACGTGTACTGTATGCTTCTTTATCTGTGAGTGTCTTTTTTGTGGTTGGTTTATCTTGTGTACACAGCGCATGGGATAACGAGTACCGAAGGTCAATTAAGAGACATTGCCATTCAGAAAAAAAGTCCCGATTGTAAACTTTCACCACAATAGCCAAATTGATCAGTATCCCGTATGGAGGCTTACGTGGACAAACACATTAATGGTCACTTGTCATCGTCAGGCAGACATGTCACATGGTACGATGGCTCGTGATGGACATAACAGCCGCAAGCACTAATAGTTTGTTGCCAACAATCACTGCAAGGACACGGTTTTTTTTCCTTCCCAACTTCCCCGGATTAGCATTTGAGATATCTGATTGAGTGAGTCTACGATTTTACGCGTCAGAGAAATCGATAGGATTATGTATTGGCATCACATTAATTAGTAACACAGTAATTGGAGCATGATAAGTACTTGAATCGTAAATTGACTAGTAAGACGAGCTGCTTTCGTCCCCGGTTTTTATTACAGTTAATGCGTTAAACAAAAGCAAAAGCCGTTCTTTTCGCATATTTTGCAAGCATTTTTCAATTTTGTTTGAGTCTGTGTGGGATAGAAGTGGGCCGGGAGATTTTGCTTTAGTGAGGGTAATGCCAGAACATACGTGAATGTATTGAGCTATAAAATAAAAGATAGTGAAAATAAATTAGGGCCATGGGGTCCTTAAGCATAACCTCCATTGTACTGTAGGTTTGCCACTTACTGTTCGCTTGTACATTGTTCACTTACTTTTTTTCGGTGAAAAAGTTGAGTTTTTTTAAAGTCTCTCTTCAATTTGCAAATGTTTTTTGCTGTTGTTATATAAACTGTGTAATGTACTTATTATAATACATCAGCTCCAAACTATACTCCTATTAAAGTTTACAGCCATCTCACTTGCGATCGGTAGAATTAGAAAATTAATTACGTAAAACACGATCAAATTCTGTGCAAGGTTTATTGACACGAAGTTTCGGGGATCTAACTACTT
>JAQGAF010004861.1:0-13306 GCA_034687865.1 Kryphioiulus occultus
GACATCATGATCATAGTGCAATGTGCGTTTACACTATATCACAAAACATTTAATATTGTTATATAACACACTCGATTACGTGGGTCATCAATACTACAACATAGTTTTTTTTTCTTCTCATTTCAAAAAAGTTGTATAACTGCAATAATACACGTTTTGTTATAGTGTAAACACACATTACCGACACGAAAGCAATTCGCCTACTAAAAACTAAAATTTAAATCTGAAACTAGCTTCGCCATTATAACGATATTCTCTAAAATAATAATGATGCTTATATTTGATAAAACAAGAGCAAAACTTCAAGCATAACAACTATATTTGAGAAATTCTTGATACTGGATACACACAAAGAAATAAAGTGAAATCTTTTAAATTAGCTTTTACATTAAAAAAAATAATGCCATAATCCTAGAGTCCTTACTGGAAAGAAGTTCAGTAGAAAATTTCAATACTTGATCAAGAAATTCCTTTGGCACTACATGAAAAATCATAGCAGAATTTTGTGGTACTCCGTGCACAGACTGCTTCACTGGTCCCATGACTATGTTTACATGTATATAGAAACTATACCAAAAGGATATTTCGCGAAATTTTTTCACCATGAATAAAATATAAATCTCACTTTTACATAATATACTTAAAATGAAGTGCATGGTTTATCATCTATATAGTTTAAAAATAAATTGTAACATCGTTTTTCGAAGTTTCAAACCACAGGCGTCAAAGGAATCTGATATAGGCCTACCAGTACATTATCTGCAGCAGTTTTCAGACTCAAGTGAAAGCAATTAATAAAATCTAAACCAGCTAGATTTTAAAACCAATATCTGTTGTACAGTTTTTCCAGAAAAAGAAACTGCTCATGAACAGGGTTTGCCACACACATGTATATATAAAGAAGCTCTGGTTAACTTTTTCGCCATGACGTACAGTATCAATACGCCTATTTTCAACAAAATGCAAAGTGGTGCATTCAAAGTTACACACTTTATTAGGAAGACAAATTGAATAATGAAAACCTAAGCAGATATGGAGATATTTACATGTAAATCGAGTAAAACATGTCTAATTAAGATTTGCATGTAACTGCAGGCACCATCTCTGCTCTACATGCACCACCCTGTAAATATACTGACAGTGCCCATGGACTTCAGCTCACCCTTAGGCATGAGATCAGCTTTTAAAAATTGCGGATCTGTACATGTAACTTCAAAAAAGTGCTAAAAAATAAAAAAAAAATTCAAACAAGAAAGTTACCTGCACAAATTTCCATTGATCTGGCATGCAGGTTTTCCGTTTGGACTTCACAATAATTAAATGTGTCAAAAACATTTAAAGGGCGCATAGTTTGGCTTTCATATGTGCATATCACCTTTTTCAGATCTGCTGTGCAATGGCTTCTATTACAAGTTCTTCCAGCATCAAACACAATGTAAAACTGCATATCTTGAAACTGGTGTGCTTTACGCATGCATTTTAAATTAATATTTCCACTAAAAAACTAGCCTCTGACACGTCCACCAGTCAGTGCAGCATCGCGTCTTACTGAAGCACTCTTTAGAATTGTCTCTATATCAGTGCAGGCTAGTGTGCTCATATCTTTGTGGACTCTTCAAGTCCATCAGATCTTTCATTTTTATCCTTTGTAGAAACAACCACTTGTGGTTGCAAGTTAAGGTCCACCTGAGCATCGGAAAGCAGTCCTGTTCGTGCTTCCCCGTCACCATTCATGTTTTTATGAGGAGAACTATGCTGAATGTTTAAGTCATTTTCGGGACCAAGAAAATGACTGGTTCCATTGGCGATTGGGGGCCATACCTTCTCGCCATCTATATCGTTCATTTTTTTAGTTTCGATTAAATCCGCATCTGAATGTCCGAAGTTAAGATCGACCTCTGGTTTCCAAGAAGAGTTGTTGATCACCGTAACTTGCAACTTGGTTGTGGGTTCTTCTGCAAACGACAATCAATTGCTCAAATTGATAAACATGAACGAGTCGAAAAAAATTATGGTTTATTAAGAAATCATAACTTATAAGGCATTTTTCCATAACTCATCATCCATAAGCCATATGTAATCATGTTACTGTGATAAATGTACAAACTATAACGTGCGGCAGTGCTCGTGCATTTTGGAGCGGTTTTTGGAATGGCAAAGATTCACATGCAATCTAGTAGTGAAATTTGATGTTAGCATTTGATGTTAGTTATTTTCTCCGAATCATTGTTAGCTATGTTAAATTGAAGAACAAAGCAAATCGGTTATACTGCTTCAAAGTCATTAATTCATTTTCATCTTACAATATCTTTTAGCCACATTTTAAGAAAACTATTATAAGCAAGACTACAACGTTCGACTTGAACACAAACCTTGCAACATGGATTCCAAATCATCGGCACTGGAATAATTAGATATGTCATGCACCTCCATCCGATGTAATAAATCGATGACTTCTTTCTGCAAGTTGATCGAGGAAAAATTAAAACTTGTCAGCAAATACAAAACTCAAAAGTGTCTGACATACTGAATACTTGCCTTTAAATTTGTGAAGTAAATCTTTTGATTTCTGCTTTTAAAGTCATCCAATATTTGTTTAATGCCCTATAAGAATTATCAATGACTGATTTGGAAATTGTAAATTTATTAATGCAAGTCAAATAAAGGAAAACTTACTTGAGCAATTGTATAATCTGTGGCCGAAATGTGTGAACCATCGAAAACGACGGGAATAGTTTCACTACCTTAAATTTGAAATAGAAATACATAACATGCATCACATTTAACATAATACTAAAAAACCATGAAACTATATTATAATGGCTGGAAAAGCTTACAATTGGTTGCTTTGGCAACACGAAACCGTAAATATTCGATTGCTGGAAAGAACAGGTTTTGGTCAGGTTGAATGCGGATGAATTCTACTTGCTCAGTATTCTGCAAATTGAGATTAGGCTCAATATCAGTTCAAATATCTATATTTGATTATTGAATTGGGAAGCTCCATCGATTTATTACCGTGCGTTCAATTTGAATTTTGGGACGAGCCGATGTGTATAGCAGCACCAGCAACGACAAACCAATGCCAATCAGAATACCATACTGTAATGAGTTCAGAATTTAGATTAAAAACAAACATCATTCGATGAATTGCAAGCCAATCAATATCAACAATTATAAAGTCTGCTACCTCTGCACTCAAACCCAAACAGCTGAAGAAGGTCACCAACATTATAAATAATTCCATTTCTGAAATAAGACAAAAAGTCAACATCTGCCATCTGTCTCTTAATTTACAAGAAGTATAAAGTAAAACAAAACAAACTTTTTGTTCGCCAAAGATGAACGACCATTTCGTACTCAATCATAAACACAACAGCACTAATAATAACGGCTGAAAGACTTGATTTAGGAATGAATTTAAAAGTAGGAGCCAAAAAACCAAGGGCAAGCAATACGAGTGCACCTAAAAGAAAGTTTCCTTAGTTTAGTCAACGGTTTTCAAATAACAAACACACAGATCGGATAAACGAGTGAATGACAAATTTGAATAAAGGTCCCTAGAAAATTAGCACACAAAATTTTCCCAGGGTTACCTACCAGTGTACAATCCTCCGATAGGAGTTTTAATACCACAGCTGCCATTCAATGCTGTCCTGTAACAATTTTTTTTTCATATGTTTAATCGAAAATATTTTTCTTTCAATTAAAACAGATTAAAAACAGAAGGGTATTCAATTACCTTGAGAAGCTTCCCGTTGAAGGGAAGGCCGAAACAAACGAGCCTAACACATTGGCAGCGCCTGTAATTTTTTGAAAAATGAGGAATTAAGTTTTTACAAAACCTAACAATTAAAATTAATTTCTGTAGGTAAACATAATTCATACCTAATGCTAAGAGTTCCTGCTTTGCATCCACACTTTTTCCCTGTGCTAAATGAAAGATTCTTAGTTCTTAGTTAAGATTCAATTGGAGCATGCTAAATAAATAAATCCTTGATCAGTTGAAAGAGTATCAATCTTACCAAACACTTTCGCTATGGCCATGTGTTCAAGAATAGATACAAGTGGTATGAGAACGATGCTCCCGCCTAAATCCTTTAAACGAAAATCGATTTTAGCATTATAATTTATACAATTTATGATAAGACTGTCCTCTTTACAAGATATACGTACTCCACAAATTTGCAAAAACCCAACAGTGGTACCATTTCTGTCCACTGAAAATGGGGGTGGTTGGAAGGGGGGAAGCCCTGGTTTTACTTCCCCAGATAATGAAAACCAATGCATATCATAGATCGACATGATGTATGTAATGAGAGCTGCAAAAATAACAACTAATGCATTGCGACCTGCAACAAAAGTAATTTATGTAAATAAATTAATATTTTCCGATTTCATTTCTAATAAGGACAGATGCATGTATGTACATAAATGATGTGCACCTGTACAAATTAACCAAAATGTTTTCCTTAAAACACGTTTGCAAGTTGAAGGTGGATTTTCAGCATCATTGGTATCCCATTTTATGGCATTAAGTTTCTGAAAAGAAATAGGAAGAAAAATTGCAGAACAAATAAAACAGAGTACTGTATTTAACAAATACCATACATCCAAAAATCACGTTAAGGTATCTTACTCTTAAGGTAAGCAGTATCACCAAGCAGCTGATTCCCATAATCAAATCTGGAATTCTTTTTTTTAAAGAAAGCAATTAAAAATAAACAACGGAAGCATCGCAACTATTTTAGGAATGTAAAAGGTAGTCAGACTTACTTCGTCCGTGTTATATTAGCACAAACTTGGTATAGTACTTCAAAAAAATTTTCTGATTTAATACTTAATCCAAGCAAACCCTGTAGACAAACGTTTTAAAATGTGCATAGAATTTGAGAATTATGTGCTTTTTAAAAAATAACAGAAATATTTTTCCAATTTACCTTAATTTGGGTTGCCGAAATTATCAGTGCAGCAGCTGATGAAAACCCACTAATGACAGGCACCGATATAAAGTCAATCAGAAAGCCTATTTGCAAATTAAAAAAGTTCCATGTAAAAAGAAGTTCAACATGATGCAAATTTTGCTGTATTTCAGAAAACCATTCAGTTACCTAAATTAAAAACGACGAACATCAGTTCCACAATGCCGCTAAGAAATCCTAGCAATACAGCATATTCTTCGTGCCCTATTTTCGCCACTTGGGCAGTAAGTAAGGCTATTATGGCGGTTGGTCCAATGTTAACTTCTCGTGTACTGCCCAGCACACAATACACAAAACATCCCATAAATGCAGTGTATAATCCATACTGAAAATAAAATCAAAAGAGTTTTGCAAATGGTACATTAAATTTGACGCCAGGTTATCAGCGTCTGTTTGACAGTTGCAGATGTACTGCATAAACCAGATTTGATCAAAAACTTAAAGTATCACGATTTTATGGGGAAAAATTTTCATTTCCACAAATAAAAACAATATTTATACAGGGTTGCGGTTGCCACCATTTTCTCAAAACAGTCTTGCCTGACTTTTATCAAAATAATTTGAAATTATGCCTGACTTTGCCTGATAAAATCGACATTATTTACTGACTTTGCGTGACCTAAAATGGAACTTTTGTCACTTATAGCATCTAGGACTAGTTGATAAGCTACACAGTTGAATACTATATAAGATGGGTTGTAGGTTCCACACTACCTTCACACTTTGCTCTAATTTTGCCTGACATCATTCCAAAATGCCTGACTTTGCCTGACTTATTTTTAGTTGCCTGACATTTCCTGACTTTGCAGGTCAGTGGCAACCCTGTTTATACACAAATAACAAATTACTATAATTGATGCAATAGCTAATCAGCCCCAATAATACATGGGCATGTATGATTTGTAGTGAAACATATGTAATGAACATTTAATGTGCGCAGCAACACGTATAAGAGAAATTTTGAAATAGTACAATTAATATATGCATGTCAAGGTATTCAAAAGCGAAAATTGTTTCAAGGTAATTTGTTAGGAAAATACACTGTATTAAAATTGTTGACCGTTCATAAAGGATTTCTGATTTCTACATTAGTGTCTGGCAGACACGAGGAGTTGAATGATCGGATTATTATTATTATTGCAAATTACACAACTAATGGCAGGATTGCTGTTCGTTTCATCTGCAAGGCAAAAAGTGATCCTTACTTGTAAGTCTAAACCTGCTACTGCCGCATAAGCAATTCCTTGTGGGATGACCGTTAGTCCAACGGTAAATCCAGCAATTAGATCACATTGGAATGCTGTCAAATTGTAAGATCGGAGCCAGCCGATCAGAGGAATTCTTTTTTTAAGAGCAGCCGGAGTACAGCTTGACTTTGCCTGTTTCTTAGCCCAAGTCTTTGCCTTAACCCAGCCATTTTCTTCTGGCACAGGAGTTCCTATGAAAACAGAAATAAAAATGCAGCTGTTTAAATCCGTGATGGTTTGTGCAAAATAGTTTGGCAGGTTTCATATTACGTCTAAGCTCTTTAGAATGTCTATAATGTGTTAAGCAACACAACATGAGTCGACAAATTATATTTATAGAGCTAACAAAAATATTTACCAAACCGAGTTTCTTCAAAAGAACAGTCAAAAATGACCGTTCACTGCCAGCTACCTTAGCAATGGAATAAAAACCTTCGAGGACATTCAGTCCAAGTTAGTATTTTTTGTTTATCAAAAAAAAAAACTTTTGCACCGATTTTCACACTACATACTGTACTTAATTCCCTTGACATTGCCGAAGCATAAAAGCGGTTCTGAAGAAAAATCATGATTACGAAATCAATGCGAGAGAAAAGAATATCCACCTGCAGCGTGAAGGTCTTATACTGTAGGTACCGTAGATATTTTATAAAAGCCGATGTTTTCTCGAATTCAGTAATTTTCGAAACAAATCGAACAAAGGGAGCCAAATATGATGTTTATTTAAAACTGCCAAATTCAATCCCCATACAAACGTCTAGATAGCTTATTAGGTAACTAACAGCTTGCTGCGTGAAAAAGCACAATAAAAGATGATAATGCATGTTTCGCCACAAGAAAAACTGGTTTAGTCCTGATTATACATGTAGCATTTCAACTTAATAATTGACATTAGTCCAAAGCCCATTTGGACAATTTATTGAAGCGAAAAAACCGTTAGTAATAAATGCAAGGCATTTAAAGCAACTTATAGACCTACATGTATTAAGTTACAAAGTTTCAGTTTCTTGGTTTCGTCTGATCAGTGTTTAAATTTTATGGATAGTAGTACAATTTTCTCAAAAAGCATTGAATAAGCATTTGTTGAATTTGATGAATAAGCATTTGTATTTATTCATAAGTAATGCCCACATGTTTACAGCTTTAGATAAACTCTGAAAAATAACACACTGGAGAGAACTGAGGCAATACTCTTATTATCAGCTGAATTGTAAACAAACTGTCTAGCTTAGTTCTACGACTATGTTTATTCACAATAACATCTCGGATGATGTTTAATTCACATCAAGTTCTTTAAAAAAAGCTTTAGTAAACTTCAGTTTATAATCCCAACAGGATGAAGGGATGTAACGACGTCGAAAATATGGACACGCAAATTAAAAGATACCCAGTCTCTTTATCAGCATTTTTCATTTTCATTCTTAGATATTTTAACCTCACTGTCTTCAATTTCTAGTCACAATCTTATATTGTAAGTAAATTGATTTATAGGCAAATCGCACTCGCACGTCAGAAGTGACACAACTTAAAAAATGTCAAATAACTTCTTGAAAAAAAATCACATCTTGGAGCCCAATATTTTTTAGCAAATTTACTTACTAATTTTTTTCTTCTGCATTTCGCAGTCAGCTGATTTGCGACTGGGAAATGCAGTATGAAAATACCAGGTAGTACCGGTCCCAAACGATGCAGTTTAACAAGGACAAATATGTGACGCCCAATTACATCGAAATCTGTTACTTTTATCTTTGTATGTTAATCAAATGTCACGCGAGTGGGTTACTGAGCATAAAACAAATAGAATGAGAATAATATCAAGCTCGTCGAATATATCTGATGAATAATGAAATCGCCAAAAAATTAGGTTTTCTGGGCATCATACTAAAACTCACTATCACTTTTCTCTTATATAACATAAAAACTCGACCTTGAGTTTTATAGTCACAACTGATCTCATTTAAACAAGTTGGGGAACCTTCATTACCTGCATGAACAGAATACAATAAGCAAGTCCATTATTTATCAGGGCAATAATTAGGCTAGTGGCATTTTATGTACGATTCATGGAATTAGTAGATTATGTCAGGATGCGTTTTCCTGCATCGTCATACTCAATGCAGCGTATAACATTCAAATTATCTGAAATTAACAAAATTATATACAATCTTTTGCTAGCTTGCACCCTTGGCCAATTATGGATGCCGCGACCTTTATTTCTCTGCCAACAGGTTCAAAGCGGTAAAGAAATAATGTAATCGCCGCTTTATACCTGTTTTTAAGCTTTGTTTGAGTCTACATTGGCTGATTGACAGCTTTCACACTAATATCGCTGATAATGCTGTGGGGTGCTTATCTCATAAAAATTCAACGTTATAATATGCACGGTAGTCACATAACGATTAACTGGAACTTGATAGTACTGTTAAGATTTTTTAATAGATTCTATCCCTTAAGTATATTTGCGCATATGACGATTTTTTTTTTTTAATTTACTGTAGATTGCGATAATTTAATTTAAGAAATGTACATGTATATTCAACGGTCAGAAAAAGCTTCCATTTCCAAATTCCTAAACATCATTTGACCATCAACGCCATTTAACCAGGGAGAAGTACTGATATGCATGTACAGTATGTTGCCTAATTATGACCTGTCCTAAATTTCTTAGACCCCACTCCAGTTTGTAAGAAATTGATTTTGTAATCAAATCGCGCAAATTATACAGGATAACTGAACCTACTGTATTGTACATATATCGTCAGCCACCATCCAATAGTCAGCCATTATGACCAAAAATCACTTATGGGTTAATGTTTGTTTGTTTGTGGAATTTTTAACGTTGGCCTATATTCGCACCCATTGGGCCCATCACCAACGCCAGGGGGATACGGGATACGGGGAATACGCCCCCCTGAGGGATCTTTAACGTGCGGAGAGAGCAAGGGGGATCCGCACGGGACCTCGGTTTAAGCTCTCATCCGAAAGAGCTGCCACACAGGGAAAATCGCCTGCCCAAAATTTTCCCGCCGACCTCGGCCGGGATGCGAACCCGCTACCACTCGACCACCGGCGCCGGCTGGTTAATGTTTGTGTTAATTGTGTTAATTTCATATGTTCTTGCAATTAATCAACCCATATATGGTCAAAGTATATAATTCTTATTTTAGCATTGACAGCCAATCGGAAAAGCCTTCAATATACCAATTTTTACTATACGAATCGAGCTCATATCTTAACAGTTTACGAATTACAAGATTCGACATACATGTATGTAAAATTAAACCAAAGGGCAGAATTTATTCAAGGTACATGTATTCATAGCATAGACTCGTAATGTATTGTAACACATCTATATGTTATGAAATTATAAATAACCTATTCGAATCACATTGTGAATTCCAAACTGCTGTGGCGAGCAATCTGCAGGCCACGAATATGTCTGTATAAAAAATTGCAGATTTTTAATGGCAGGTTACAAATACTGTACATGTACGTTACTGATCTACGCGAAAACAACACTGCCACCTACATGTATAATAGAAAAACAATTGCTTTAATTGTGGCATTACTGAAACAGGATATATTTCAGTTGAGCAATGGCCTATTAATGCAATGGCTCAATTGAGGTTTGTATATCGTTTATCATGGTTTCCGAAATGACATACCTGCCAATCCTGCCAAAACCATTCAGTTTCAAGAAGTGTTGATTTTTTTCAGACGACAGAGATCGTTTCTCTTGGCGTAAACCGAATTTGACAATCTTTGGGTTGTGCTACTTTAGTGATGCATCATGTAGTGCGGCATGACAAAACGGTCATAATTATCAGAAGTAGCAAATAATCCTAGTGCTATCTTTTTATTGACAACTTTTGCTATTTTGGCATGTACATGTAAACCCTGTATGCCCTGTACGCCAATGCCCTGACAGACGTCATGGCAAATTGCAATGCATTCCGAGCAACACATAGGCAATTAAGCGTCATTTCCAACAACAAGATGGCGTAAATATAGCGACATGTATAGGCAGAGCAAAACGGCCCTAAGAAAGGATAAGCGATTACAGCAAATTGAAGGTTGAAAGCTTCAAGCGCTGGTTAACTACAGGATTTTACGTCCGTAAAGGCCAAATGACTTATGGGCCATACAAAAACGTTTCCTCGCTTTTGCGTGGGAATATAGCAATTCGCTTCTACAATTGGCTACCACCTATCACGCTCCTTGGCGAGGATGTTAGTATTTATTCAGGGTATTGCGCAAAAAAAATTATGCAACTTGAAAATTGTTACTTTCCAAGTTTTACAATTTACAAGAAATTTTCAGTTTTCAAAGTCGATTTTACCGCCAATATAGCACGTTATTCACAGTATACATGTATTCACCAATAGTCAAGATAACACTGTCAGTTCTTTCACGAAGAAGCTGACATCAACAGAACTTTGCGTATTTCGTTCTCAACAAAAAGAAATTTGAGTTTTATCAACAATATCATTGTTATTATAATTCTTCAATATCACATATCCTTACCTGTTAAGAAGGCCATGGTCAAGTCCTTTTACTTTTAAGCGCAATCTATTGTTTCTTGAAAAATTCAACGCTGAAAATACCAGCATGTGCACGATGAATTCCAGTTGTGCATCCGGGCGATTTCAGAAGTGTTCAATTCAATCGCATTAAACGCTGCCAAATGAATATTGAGTATGCTTTGTCGATTTTTAAAATATTTCAAAGTAAAAAAAATAAATAACTTTGAAATGCGATTCAATGCTAATAGCCCGCTTTGCCACAATTTCTCCAAGGTTGTCGCTGTCTTGCAGGCCGCCGTATTAATGTGATATCGACGATAGGAAAACCGACAACTTTGCTCCCAAAACTTGGCAAATTCAAACGAGAAGTGAAATGTGAGCAATCGACACCACTGCTACCCAGCATCCAACGCGGGCCGTGTTTAAATGTGATGAAAATGCATTAATGCCAATGGTGGAAACGTTGAGGGGATCAGCGCAGGGGCAAACAGGAATTATATTTTTAATTTTTATACCAGGCAATTAACACTCAAATTAATACGCACTTCTGAAATGAGGTGGTCGACGCTCACGTACAGCGAATACTGCGGGAATACATGTACATCAATCGAGAAAAAATCGCCCAGAGCTCAATTAGCCACGTGCCGAAGAGTGAATTTTCAAGAAAAAGAAACCAACTGCAGTTTCTCTCAATAACTTTGACACGTGCTTCCCCAAAGAATATGCGATTACGACTGATTGCCTGCATGCCATATAGCCATCAAATACGAGCGTATAAAGATGACCTACAACTACATTCCCTCTTAGCAAAGGAAATTGTTTTTAGAAGTTGAAAACCAATGTCTCATCAGTTGACAGTTCAAAGATCGTTACATCAAGCTACAAGATTCATATTCTCCATTTGAAAAACCGTAGAAAGGTTAAAGACAATTTTTATAGCAAACAAAAATTGTCCACCACGAACGATTTGTTTTAAAGATATGAAATAATGTGCGAAGTGTACATTGTACATGTATAAAAGCGAAAGGAAAACTTGCTTATTCAGAGAGAGGAGGTATTTTCCCAAGAGAGTTTTTTCGAATATCAAGGATAAAAGTCATAAAACCTCGCTAAATATTTCAATCATACGACCATGATTTTTAAACGCTATATCACGGAATGTAGCACTCAATTAACACTCAATAGAAATTAAATAAAACTGCTCTATTTCCACGCATATCCTAATATGAAGATAACCAACTCATTCAAGGAAAAAATTCAAAAAAGTTTGGATAAAAAATAAGCCAAAGATTGTGTTCACATCATCCAATTTACAGTTTCACACAATCAGCGCGCATTTCAACGTCAACATGAAGCAGACATGCTCAACTATAGAGTTAATTGGCTACAATAATAATGCGATAAACTAAACTGCTGTGCTTCCGTCCATTTTTAATTCGTTTCAAAACGATGGCATGCACGTTACCACGCGAATGTGAGGTTCAAACTTATTGTATTGTATTTGTTTAATCCAATAGGGAGAGCCCAATTTAGCACAGATTAAACTACATTGTATGAAACCTACTGTATCTGAAATCAGAACTGGAAGAAAAAATGATTTGAGTAATGTGCTCCACTCGA
Organism: Kryphioiulus occultus; assembly: GCA_034687865.1. Lineage (NCBI taxonomy): Eukaryota > Metazoa > Arthropoda > Diplopoda > Julida > Julidae > Kryphioiulus > Kryphioiulus occultus. The sequence goes on from JAQGAF010004861.1 coordinate 12,373, forward strand.
GCTTCAACAAATAACCAGTTACCAAATGACGAATTAAGATTACAGCTGAAGCCACGAATTTTAACCAAACCATTAAACAAAAAATGCAACGAATTTCCACTTACATGTTGTTGTTCACAATAACGTAACCGCGAAACTGGTTGAAGAATCGGTAACATTAACGTGATAACGTTTTACTAAAACACTGAAAATTACTTGTACTTTATATCCAAAGGCGACACAACAACTCAATTGTAATGTAAATGGGCGCGTCAAATGCCTTTGAAAAATTATGGATTTGAAGCGTGTTATATTTGAATATCCCTTATTTTCGTGGACCCAAATATCAGTGGGAAAGTAGAGTTCAACTCCTCTTGTGGGGCACATCTATAAGTGTACCACCCCATCATGTGGAAGTTTTTGTTTGTACCGAACGTGTGCCATAGAGTTAACATTATGGTATGCCACGCCGTAACTCGAAAGTGGAACTGTGTCTCATGTACTGGAAACGAGGAAAACCCTATGTAGTGGGTCAATTTTTTTGACAAATTGACAAACCATAGCCCACTGCAACTGATTTCTAGAGTGCAGGGGCACACATGTGGGGCCTAATGTGGGTTTTCGAAAGGATGGAGGTTTGGTAAACTCTACCTGGCACACCTAGCTAACTGGGTGTCCCACAGAGAGGTTTCACTGTATAAAAAACATTTTTAGCCGGTAAAACGTCGTCAATAAGTACTGCCAGTTAAGGTGAAGACGGATAGCTCGGGGCAAGTGAAAGTTATATTCTCACAGCGAGAAATTTTCCTTTATACCATGTTTTTTAAAACACGCAAAAGAATGAAAAATTATATCTTACCAGTTATTCTGCAGTATGCACTTTAGTATCAGATTGATAGAAATATTGTCTATATTTGCAGATAAGTTTTTTATTCGCGATTTACTTCGTTCAGAT
>JAQGAF010004862.1:0-13302 GCA_034687865.1 Kryphioiulus occultus
TCCTGGCATCCTTTGGAGACGCACATGTGTGCCCCTTCACCCTAGCAACATGATTCAGTTGGTTATGGTTTCCCATTTTGGCCAAAAATCAAACCATTGAAGAGGGTTTTCCTCGTTGACAGTGCATGCGGCACTGTTTCAGTTTCGAGTTAGGGGGTGGCACACTTACAGGGGTTACGTCTAATGTTAACTCTATGGCACATGTTTGGTGCAAAGAAAAACTGTTCCACATGATGGGGTGGCACACTTATAGAGGTGTCCCACATGAGGAGTTTCACTGTATATTGGTAATATACAGGGTGAGGCAAAAAGATGTAAACACTGTATGGGATACCAAATATTTTTTTTGTAGATTAAAACATGGCGTCCCAATATTCCATTGTAGAACGAAGGAAGGTAGCTGCCTGGATGGAGGTTTTTCAGTCCCCAAGCAAGAATCGGGTCTACGCCAGCAAACCTCGCAACTTGGACGACCTGAAACACAGCATCACGCTCGTCATCCCTGGAATTTCTGCCGAAATGGCCCAGAGGGCCTTACAAACAACAATGGGCAGACTCCATAAGTGCACTGAGAGGGATGGGTGCCAAATTGAAACCCTGAGCCAAATCCCTGCCTTGTAATTTAAAATGATTAAACACCCATTTAATGTTAACATCTTTTTGCCTCACCCTGTATTATAAATGTTGTTAAAATATGTGTGATATTTTGTTTCATGTATAAAATAAATATAATGCACTATACATTGTATATGGGGAATAGATTGCACATACACACACATTTTTTTCATTAATGTGATGGGTATCGAACTGGTGACCTTTGGGTGAGAATTGCATACCATACAATCACAGGTATCTGTTCAAGACGGAGATGCAGTGTTAAAACTTGGGGCAATCATTTGTCGTTTTTATGTACTTCATTTCCGTCAATACGTGTCATCATTTAGCCCGCCCCTCTCCTTCATGATGATATGTACATGCACGTACATAAAAATGTCTTTCAGTTTACTCTACCACCAGGTAGCGTTGGTACCATGAATTCAAAAACACCCTGTATAATGTAGACATACATTATACAGACTGTATTCACAATATATTAAGAATATATTGTTCATAATATTTTACGAGTATATTTTCATAAGATATAATATATGATGAAAAATATATTCTTAACATAACATTAATATACCGTTTTTGTCTTTGTTACATATTGTCACCAAAATATTTGCTATATATTACAAATATAATTCCTTTTTTAAAATATATGTGCACTATATTAAGAAAATATATCAGTATATTTAGAATATGCATGTATTACTCGCATATATTTTCCACATGGGCTACAGCTTTTCTAAATTTGACTTGGGGTGTTTGAGCAACGGTTTAGAATTTGGAAAGCAATGGCCCTTAAAACGAATTCTTAGGCCAAAGGTCATCTGACCATTGGATTGCCCATTATCCATTACCTATAATACAATCACCAACTTCATTTTACATTTCGGTAATAAAGAAGAAAAAGTCCTCCACAGTTTATCTGCCTCACCCGGTAAGCTGTAAGGATCAACTTCGGTTACTCCTAATGTGAACATAATATTTAAGCTTATATTTCAACTCAACGCATGTAGTATGAAAGAATGACATTTGGCCTAGCTGTTTATTCCTATTCTTTTTGGGTTTAACCTAAACTAACAATTCTCCTAAAGTCAGGCAATTACTGCCAGGGTACGAGCCATGCAACCCTGCTTGTTTTGGCATGTGTAGTGCTAAAAATCCATCTTTTGTGATCGTATTATTGGAAAACTTGCACACGACGTTTCCGTCATTAGCAACATAGCTATAAAGATATATCACATGTAAAAATGTGAGCTAATTTTCACCCCATTTTCGCTTCAGTTTTAATAGACTTGTATTTGCCTATAGGGCATTGGCAACTCTATAGTTCCATCATTGGTGTCTACATGTAATGCAGAGGATCATGCAGGGCGTTTTGCTTTGGTTTAATGACATGCGGTTTTTCTTTAGTAGAAAGTCTGATTGCTTGCGTGCCAGCAATCAACTGGTATGCAATTTTTGAAATCTGTCGACGAAACAGTTTGTCATGGTACCAACACAAGTGTTTCAAATGCCTGAATAATCCCGTCAAGGGGAGTGGTATCATAACAATGGCGACATAAGATTACTACGAAAACTCAGTAAATTATAAATTAAAAAGAAAGTATAAATATTACAGTTAGTAAAATTTTATATCAGGGGATATTCCAGCAGCCAGTTAGGACCTCTAAGTTGCATACATGTCACGAGTGTTGCTAGGTTTTCGAAAGATAAAATAGAATTCAATTCAACTCAGTAATCAACAAGTGAATTTCATGTAATAAAGGGGGTGAAATCCATCAATCCAGTTTATTTAGCAGTTACCACAGCATTAGGGTGAGCACCACCATCCTTGTTAAATGGAATTACATGTAAGAATTCCAAGTTTAGATGGTATGTGAAAATCAAAAGTGCGAAAACTCATAAGTGGATTGGCAACCATAAGCATTGGCATTCCATAAGTGCATTGGAGTAACAGGTTCTACCACCAATGAGGTTTTCTTAAAGTTCCCCTCTAGCAAATTTGTTTTTCCGACAAAGTACATTTTTCAAAAAACCCAAGCATTAATGAGACTACGTGTTGATAGCTTTATAAATTACATACCATAACTGTCGATGTTTCATCACGAAAATAACTTCAATGATATGAAGTTTATGCACAAAATAGTACGATGTTCAAATGTTGACACTTTTAAAATGCCGTGAGGCATATAGTTTCCTGTATAGCTGCCGTTTGGGAAAAGAAGTCACCTGATTCAGGTATGTTTTGTATTAATACGTACTTCAGTTTCAAATGGCTGTTGATGAAATAAAATTGTAAAATGCTGCAACATGTTTAAAGTGAGTTTAAAGTGCTTTTGCAACGAAAATGTTATTTAGAAATATAAAAAAAATATTTTACCAAGCTTCTGGTAAAGCATTATGAAAGGTGATGCTGAAATATCAATATTAAAATTTTCCAGTAAAACGGAGAGTTCAAAATCTTTTCAACTTGACAAAGGATATTATGATAATCCGGATGAACTTATTTGAGCCAACCCAGTGAATGGTCACTTATTCAATGTTTTTTTAAAGATTGTGGACGAATTATTCCTGTAAAAAATAACTACTCAGAACATCTGAAGTGCGATAAAATATATATTATCGAGTGTATTCTTTGTATTAAAATGTTATGCACGTTACACATGTTGCAAGATTTGTAAAGTACTTTTTCAAATCTTTCAAAAGTTGTAAAAAGTGAGCCAGAGATGACTATTCCCATACTACTTATATTTTCTTTTTCAACTTTCACCATTACTGTCGATAGGGCAAATAAATATATACGTCATGGAGTTATTTTTCCTCATAAATGGTTCATAAAACAATCTGATTTGCGAGTTATATGTTTCGGGTGTCCTAGTTACAGGGGTTTCATTGTACTTAGTTATTTATTAAATATTTATGTTTACAGACTTTTACATCATAAGGCAATATGCAAATTCCAAAAAAAGTAAACCTAGGAAGAATGCCATGCAATGGGCTAAAGTTTTTCATAAGCTTCAATTCGTCTAATAGCATTAGGTGCATTTTCCTTAAGATGTTTTTTCTGTAAATTTAAAATGAACGGTACGTCAAAAGAGAAATGTTTACAGCAGCAAGACGGCCAATAATGGATTAAAGTGCCTTCCCCATAAATATTAAAGGGAATGTCGTAGGCGAAATGTTCTGAGTCAACAGGTTTCAAGTTGTGGATATTACTGCATTTACCTAAAATATATTTCTGAGAAATTTTCATAAAAAATGACATAGCATCGACAAAATGATGCTTTTAGTGAATGTGTTACGAAGAATGATAACATACGCGAACCTTTTTACAACTTAAGTTTAAAATATTGCTCTCGAAAATGTATTTGCCATATCAACAAGAAAGGCAGTTCCAACCTTCTGTAACTTTCTCTTTAATAAGAAAGATGCATTTCACCAATGTTTATCATTTTAGTTATAAAATAGTCCAACTTTAATTACGAACAAGGGTCACATCTATGAGAAGAGGTTTTGGAACAACCTTCCTGATTATTAGTACACACAAATGGAAGTTAAATTTTCAAGCATGAATTTTTCTAGGAATGAACACCTGTAATTGTGTGACTTGCCTACCCAGTACCAATAATTGTCTGCCTGCAGAAGCAGTAAGACTAAATATAGTACATGTACGTACACGTAGATACGTGAAAGTTGGTTGTTGCTATGCAGTGTATATGGGTTCAATGTCTGAAAGGTTGGTTAGATGGTGGGTTGGTTAGGTGGTGCAAGTTTTTTATTTGTTAGGGCACACAAAGAGCTTAGGGACTATAACATAAGGGGTTGATTACCATGTAAATGTACACTTACGAGCAAAAAATTCGGGTCACCTGCATGTATTGGCCAAAGCTTTGTTTATTACATCAACCAATTGTCCGATTTGAATTCGGGAAAGTGTGTTATTTAGAGAATTTATTCCTTCTTGAAATTTGCCTAGTGTGACCAAGATCCCTAGTGAGTTGTTCTGATGAAAAGCCTCCAAAGGCCAGTGACTACCAAAGCTATACACTGCATTCGACATCAAAGGTGTTTGGATACAATGCTGCTGGATACACGCTTATCAGGATCTGATAGGCAAATTTATGTCGAAACTCTTTTATTGCCACAGTGGGTACAACAATACATGTGTCACAGAAATGCAAATACATGTGCCCTTGATTCCAAGGGATTGTACCCCAGTTATGCAAAACCAATATCATTAAATTTAAACACCCTTTAAGAACGAATAAATTCTCTAAATAACACTTTTCCGAGTTTAAATCGGACATTTTGTTGATGTGAAAAAAGCACATTCATGGGCTATACATGCAGGTAGCCCGAATATTTTGCTAATAAGTGTAGATCTACTACAGATCATTCCCTGTTCCAAATGTGCACAAAGTTACATCTCAGCCTCACTTGCCCAGTATTAAGGTAAGCCATCTGTCCCATCTGTCTCAATTCATCAATATGACAACCTTAAATTTAACTTAATTGGTGTAAGCATGTACATGTACATGTATGCTTGCAACTTAGCGTTTCATTCGCCGAAAACTTGTTTACCTTAAGTCATAGCCGCCATTTTTTCTGTGTTTTCGGCGAAAACTCCTTTCGGTCTAAGAATAAATCGGTTTTATTCGTAGGCTACGAATTCTCAAACGAAAACTCAGTGATGCCAGACCAGCTAGGGATTAATTCCACATTATCCCTATGCATTAGTGCATCCAGAGTCATCCTGTATAGGGACATATCTACTCAAGAGGTGGTCACACTGATTCATTTCTCTTTCGGACGGAAAAATGCAAACATACGAAACGAAAACTCCATATGAAACGAATAATGGTAAGTTTTCGGAATTGCCTTTTCGTGGTGCGTTTTCGGCGAATAAAACGCTAAGTCCCTATTACCAAACTCATAATCGCGAGGTCGTTTTTGTCAACGGAGTTTTGAAAAACTGTGAATTGACAAATTTGACATGGAACCGCCTATCCCCTGAGTCGCACGAGCGCTCTCATTGGCCAGTTTCGAGGCCCTGGGTCGAAAAAAACGTAAAAAGAATAAAATAAGTTGGGTTGGGTCTATCCCCTGAGTCGCACGAGCGCTCTGATTGGCCAGTTTCGAGGTCCTAGCTCCGCAAGGCGTAAAAAAGCGGAAAAAAAAAATAAAACTAAACTGAACTTTACCTTGCAACAGTACTGGCACTTTGTCGTTGTCCAACAGGGCGTCCATGACGGTGGTCAGCGACTGGTCAGCCGCGTCCAGGGAGTGGTCATCGTAGACGACGACCTCGAGGCAGGCGCGACGCCGGAAGGCCTCCTTGTCTCGGACACTGGTCAGCAGGTCCACGAGGCGTGCCTTGCCCAGTTGAAGGCGTTTGCGGTTGAAACGGTCAGCGCAATTGACGTTGACCGCTCCTCGTATGTGGCCGGAGTTGAAGGCCACGAACGGACGGCAGTCCAGTAGCACGAACGAGCGACGGTGGTCAGCGGCCGAACGCAGGCGACTGGCCAGCTCGCTCGGACGCACCTTGCGTACGTTGCCGCACTCCAGCTTGCATTTCTTGGACGGAAGAGGATGACCAGTGGTCACTTGCTGATGACCGTTGGTCAGCGAACGGTCGGCGGCGGCGGAGGGCGGAGGGTGATCGACAGTGGGGTGTTGAGCAATGTTCGGAAGATGGTCGCTGGTCACCTGCTGACCACTGGTCAGCTGATGACCGTTGGTCACTCGCTGACCGCTGGTCGCGAGTTGGGCACTGGGAAATCGGAATTCGTCGGTTGGCTGCTGATCGCTGGTCGTTTCTTGAGCGAAGTTGGGCGGCTGACCACTGGTCAGTTGTGGCTGAAGGCTGGTCGGTCGCTGGTCGCCGGTCATTTTGAAGTTCCTGGGCGAGATGACCGGCGGGCTGTCGTGTCCGGGCTCGCTGAAGCTGCGGCTCAAGGGGAGCCTGAGGCGCTCGCGTCCCCCGCGCCGGACAACCGGACACTGGTCAAGAGGCGCGACTGCGTCCGGGAAATAGTGGACTGTCCGCACCGGGCCGGACATTAGGCGGTGGTCGAGCGGATCGGACACCTGCAAAAAAAATTCAGAAAGTTTTCAAAAAGTAGAAAAAAAAGTCAGCAATCGAGTTCGTAGGTCAGTAGTGGTCAAGCTGACGATGGCGAAAATTCCTTCAAAAAAACGTAAACACGCGATAACATACGCCGAATTTCCTAAAATTGAAAAATAGCCTATCTAACTGAACTGTATATCGTCGTTAAGTTAGAGGGAAAAAATATTCGAAACAATTCAAACATTCAAATTTGAGAAAAAAAGAAAACGTGCGTTCCATTTCGACTGCGGAAATCTACACAAAAGTTAGATAGATACATTAAACGATTACTTATTTCCCAAAATGTACTTAACCTTAAAAAATGACATTATTTCGCGAGGTAAACTAATTATTTTGTATTAAAAATATATACAGTATATTGTCATTAAATTGGAGGAAAATAACGCTAACAATTCAAATATTCAAAATGTAGTAAAGAATACTATGTTCAAATTCGAATAATAAACTTAAACATTTTAAAAATTAGCAAATTCGAATGTGAAAACAGAAATGCAGCGTTAACGTGACAATTACCAAAAACAGTTTTGTCAGCAAAATAATAAGCAAAATTTCGATAACGTACTAATAAAAACTTAATTAAACGAGTAATTGTTTGGCAAATACTTGATCTATTTAAAAAAATAAAACTTGAAAATGTTACGATTAAAATTGATATCTAAACGTGAACACGTATGCGAAAGTTTTACCTTTGGTATCAAAAATAAATTTGTTTTATGTCCGTCCACTATATACCGCAAAAAATCCCACTGAAGCACGTGTCTGATGAAGGCTGTCTACTGCCCACTGTCCACTATAAAGCAGGGCGCGTGACTCGTTCCTTCCGTTAACGAGGGGAATCTCCCTTGAAATGGACATGCACCAGCAGATGTTCGGAGTTGTCATCGCATCTGGTGACGTCACTATCGCGACGACCAATCAGCTTAGAGCCGGTGTTGCGTGGTTGAGATTAACAAACTCACGCTTTAAGGTCATAATTATGGTATTTCTGTTCGTTTGTTTATTATTCGTTCATATTCTCTTTTAATCCTTTATCAATATATATTTTTTTTTAATTTAGCTTAGGCTTATATGAGAACGTTCCAGAACGCACGCTCGAGCATTCGAAATCTTGAACGTTTGAAATTTCAAAACAACGTTCGAAATCTCGCGTGAGAACGTTCGACAAATTCAAACGTTTGAAATTTCGAAAGAACGCTCGACGTCTCGTATGAATTCGGAATACTTTGAAAAAAAACAACAACATCGAACAAAATCTATAGCAGCAATGTGAGAAATCTCACGAAAGCATTTGAAACGTCTAGAGCAGGTTCGCAATTTCGACAAAACTTTTTGTTTTAAATTCAAAAAAACGTTCCACAAATTCAAACGGATGAAATTTTAAAAGAAGTTTGCACGTCAGAACATTTGAATCAAGAAAACAAAAAAAAACACATCAAACTCTAACAAAACATATGAGAAATCTAACGAAACAATTTACATTTCCAGCTGACGTTCAGCAAATGTCAAGATTTCAAAAGCACGTTCGATATCTCGAGTGAGAACGTTCGACAAATTCAAATTTTTTGAAATTTCGAAAGAACGTTCGACATCTCGTATGAAATCATAATATTTGAACAAAAACAAATGCAACGAAAATCTGCATGTAACAAACAGAACGCAGGCCTATAACAAATCTCACGAAAGCGTTTGACATTTCAAGCTGACGTTCGCAATGTCGAGAGAAGGTTTTTTTTTGAAATTACAAACGCACGTTCGAAATGTCGCGTGAGAACGTTCCATGAATTCAAACTTTTGAAACGTCGAAAAAAGAACGTTCGAAACCTGCACGCGACGGGCAGTTCTAGAATTCGAAGAAGAAAAAAACGTTCGAAATTCCATGTAGGTCTAGAATTGCTCGTTTTTATAATTTCTCCGGACTTTTTTGTATACACTGGTGAAATATTTATAAGGAGATTACGCTAACTATCGTCAAAGATTGCCTATTAGGGCATTAGGCTGGTGGGTCGTCGTCCACTGACGAGTGAGTCAAAAAAAAAAGTGAGTAATAACGAAACAGCGATGAAAGCTAGTTTTTACTTTTCGCAACCCGTTCGAATTCCGCATATAAAACAAGTTGGTCGAGTGAGTGGCTGTGGCTCACCGGTGTTGCGGTGTCATCGCTTAGCGCGGTGGCGTCACCTTCTCTGATTCTGTTGCGATGCGTCGTCTCACGCTTATCGTGAATCACAAATTGCGATCCGATTAAACGGTAGAGTTTCGCGAAAAATCAAAGCTGCAGGGATGCCGCGCCCCCTGGCGGCGGAATGCGCTCCCGTTACTCATTCGGGAAGGGACCCCGTTTTAGGAAATGAAATTTACAAAACCTGCAAAACGGACGCGCGGAATGAATCAGAAAAAAAAAAGCCCAGCGACGAAAAAGGGCAGCGAGAGCGCGGCGTCACCGCCCAAAAATAGGCCCCGGGCAGCCAGAAATAGTCGCCCGAAAAGCTATTTTAAAAGCGAGCCAAATGCAGGAATGAAACGAAAATAGCCGCAAGATGGCGGTGGAGGCGAACGAGTGCCGCCATCTATCGTGCTGCAAAATGCGACACTGCACGTTTCATCGAGGGACAAAATGGCGGCTGCGCCAAACTGGGGGCTGGAGTGTCGGCTTTAAGCGAGAAAAAACGCGACACTGCAGTTTTCTAGGGCCATAAGTTAAAGAAGTTTTAGTGATTAAATGTACCACAATTCCATTAAAAACAATAGAAATATATATACGAGTAACTTGTGTGCTCGTAGCACTTGTAGCAACTTGTAGCAACTTGTAGCACTTTTGTGCAAAAAAATCGACTCACCTGCAACAATGGAGTAAAAATGTGTTTTCCTCAGAAACCAAATGTCGGATTTAGAGGAATGGCAGATTATTGGGCCAATCATTTTTGAACCTATTTCTCAGGATCATAACGAACAAGCACAAAACACAATTTTGACACTGAAAAATTCCAGGTTTCAATTCAAAATTCCCTGAGTTTTCCAGAATTTCCTGAGTTTTCCATGTTAAAAGTACAAAATTCCCTGAGTTTTCTAGGATTTTAAGATTGGTAGTCACCGTGTGCAACTAAAAAAATGCAAAACCGCAGCGAGAATGGTCTCACTCAGACGTGCCTTCAGTCTCAAGTAGTTTCCGAATTGGCTCGAAACCGGACTATGACGTCACTGCGTGGATGGACGATGAACGGTAGCCTCATCTGGACGTCCTTGGACCAGGAGGGGCTGAGGGGGTCACCCAATTCGACGAACTGGTTTTTTTGTTTTGTTTGTGATGAATCAACGGCTGGAGAGATCGTGAGGCAACGGCCTCGTTCGAATCGAGTGAGTCACGTCACGAAGGAAAAAAACACTCATGGCGGAAAATCGGGATAGATCACGACGCGTGTGACGTCATAACACGCTTTGGTCGAGCCCAAATCTACGAAAAATGTATCACATCACGAAAAGTACTGGGTTCGTGTACCACAAATTTCCGAGTCAATTTCCCTGACCAAATCTTAAAAGGGGCGAATTTTAAGGGGTGCTCCAGACTCATTGTCATGTATACTGTATGACGTGTACGAGTTATTCATGACCATGTCCGAGATCATACTGTGCATGTAGCAGTAAGTTTGTTCAACCAAAGATGGACAAACCGAGTTAGACCTAAAATAATACAATCATTGGACCAAAGGTGCTTCAGAAAAGACTTCTATTTAGGGGCATGCCATAAAATCAAAAAATTGATTTTCAAAATTTCTTGAATTTTTTTCCTGACTTTCACCTGGCATTCCCTGACTTAATAGACAAAATATCAACATTTCCCTGACTTTCCCTGACTATACATAAACCCTGTAATAGATGAAGCCTGTAATTGAGGGGCATTCCATACAGTCAAGAAATTGAATTTCAGAATTTTTCGAACGTTTTCTCTGACTTAATGGACAAAATGTCAACATTTCCCTGACTTTCCCTGAACACGTTTCATTTCCCTGACTATATAAACACTGTAATATATAGATAAAGCCTGTAAGTGAGGGACATCCCATAAAATGAAAAAATTGATTTTCAAAATTTGTTGAATTTTTTTCCTGACTTCCACCCGGATTCCCTGACTTAATGGACAAAATTTTAAAATTTCCCTGACCACGTTTCATTTCCCTGACTTTCCCCGACTATATAAACCCTGTAATTCAGGGACATTTCATAAAGTCAAAAAATTGAATTCCAAAATTTCTCAAATGTTTTCCCTGACTTTTACCTGGCATTCCCTGACTTAATAGACAAAATATCAACATTTCCCTGACTTTCCCTGACCACGTTTCATTTCCCTGACTTTCCCTGACTATACATAAACCCTGTAATAGATGAAGCCTGTAATTGAGGGGCATTCTATATAGTCAAGAAATTGAATTTCAAAATGGACTTAATGGACAAAATGTCAACATTTCCCTGACTACGTTTCATTTCCCTGACTATATGAACCCTGTAATTCAGAGACATTGCATAAAGTCAAAAAATTGAATTTCAAAATTTCTCGAATGTCTTCCCTGCACGACTTCTACCTGACATTCCCTGACTCAATGGACACAATGTCAAATTTCCCTGACCAATGTATCATTTTCATGACTTCCCCTGACTATATAAACCTTGTAATTCAGGAACATTCCATAAAGTCAAATGGACAACATGTGAAATTCCCTGACTATATGAACTCTATAATAAACCTCAGCCGTGAAAATTCCTTCGAAATCACGTTCGCCATCTTGGTTTGTCAAACTAGGATCGACAACCCCACGTGACGTCATCGATGGCAACGAGTGGCGTCACTTCCGGTCGCCACAAGGCTCCGTAATTGTTTATTTCGTCGAATTTCCGGGCGGTGATTCCCGCAGGAATCGACCACGGGTGAAATTTGGAAATATCCAAGTGACGTCACGACGACAATTAGCGAAAACAGACGAGATAAAAATTCGGAAAAGAAGGGTTGACTGGAAAACAGTGTCTCCAATAGACCCCGGGTCAATGGGTCATGAATGATCGAATGATGAACGTGAACAAATAATTTTTTCTTTATCAATTTTATCTGCATTATTCAATTCATTTTCGGCTCGGAGGTGTGGTACGAGATTGCCAATCAAATAGATAAACATATTAAAGACAATAAGAAAACAGCAAAAGATGAAAAAGGACGAGGGTCAAAGGTCAGGTGAGATTGTGACGCAGTTGACGGAATCCCCTATCTGTTCACGTACAGTAACATCATGTACAGCAGATGTAAAGTTGGCCGACATGTACATGAACATGAAACTTTTTTCAATGTGCTGTATTGTGTTTTCCTCTCGCTATTTAATTTTTTTTTTGCTGTTAACAATTTGACTGACTGGCAATGAATAAGTGCATGTTGTTATGCCAACCATCAATCAACGTTCGACCTCATATGCCTACCCTACACGGTCAGTGTTACTGTTATTATTTCGATACCGACAGAATATGCAATTTGGGGACTGTAATACTGATTGTGTAATGAATGCAGTTCTGATGGATTCATATTTCGTATTACGGACGATTATCCGTATTTTGGATAACTTACTGTCAGTATCGTAATATTGACAGTGACACATTCTCATAACTGACGATTATCAGTATTTTTTGATAACTTACTGTCAGTATCGTAATAATGACAGTAATACTAATGTTGACCTTACATGAACAGTGCTACTGTCATTATTCCGATATATACTGACACTAAGCTTTCCAAAAATTCAGAGATCTATGAGAACAGAATAATGAGAATGGAACATCAACTGTCAATCCATCAGTACTGAGCCAATTACACGATCTGTATTACTGTCCTAGTTCAAATTGACAGTATTATTGCCCGTCCACATACGTAAATTCAAACGTTTGAACTTAACATATCGACGAGTAATTCGTGCTTACAGTATATTACACACACAAACACACGCGCAATGTTACCATGTATATGATAATTGGAACGGAAATTCAAACATTTCGAAATTCGAAGTTCGAATTAAGATTCAGAACGTCCCGTTCAAACTTTCAAATCCGCGTTCCACGTTCGATTCTTTGGAACGTAAAGATGAAAACTGATGTGCCGACATTTAAAGTAAAAAAACCCCGAAAAAACGGCCTTCAAAATATCGAGAAATGAAGGTGAAAAATACTAATCGACCTCACCTTTAACTCTCGCTATTTCAAATACTGACATCGAGTTATTGAAAATTTCGGATAATGGTCAGTAATCAGAAATAAACATGAATCAATCATTAATGCGCCCATTAAACTATCAGTATCACTGTCCTAGTTCAAACTGACAGTATTATTACCCGTTCACATGCGGAAATTCAAACGTTTGAAATTAACATATCGACGAGTAATTTGTGCTTATATTACACACAAACACGCGCGCAATGTTACCATTTATGATAAATGGAACGGAAATTCAAACATTTCGAAGTTCGAATTAAGATTCAGAACGTCCCGTTCAAACTTTCAAATCCGCGTTCCACGTTCGATTCTTTGGAACG
>JAQGAF010004863.1:0-13292 GCA_034687865.1 Kryphioiulus occultus
AGCATTAGTTGCGAGGCTTTGAAGGAAGTGACGATGGTCAAAAGTTCAATCAAGAGACAAACGAACATAAAAGTAGAGAACATGGCGTCAGCTTGTTTCACCAAATAACTGAGTCTTTGATGATGATATTGCCTTTGGCTCATGGGAATGACCCCAATCTTTGGGCCTGTTTGTCTGCCCAAGTGATCAATTGGCAACTGGGTTGAGGGGACATGATGGTCGAAAAGCCAAGTTATGAACTGGCAAACAAGGACGATCAGATATGTGTAAAATATAAGAAAGGATGAATTACATATCACCACAATGCAAAAAAAGAACTCTGCACATTTGAAAATGACAAAACCTTGTGTCGAATTAGTTTCTATGTGAGTGAAACTATCACCATATTTCGATTCCATGTTGAACAAGACGGTGACCAAGTTCCAAGCAGATGTGAAAATGGTGAAAAAGGTCAACGTTGCCACCCATCTCTCCAGTCTTTTCGAGAATTTCTGCTGATGGTCTTTACTTGTCAAGGACTTAAGCGAATTCGCCAAATTCAGGAAAAATCCTTGAATTTCCCTGACGTTCAAGCAGGCGTGCAAATACAGGGCAAAGCAACCGAAATTTCCGATGGCGTAGGACAGCACGTAACTGATGTTCTCCAGGTTCAACCTGTCGTGACCCGAGGTCATCTCGACCCACTGGGCGGCAACGATACAGCAGCTCATGATGCTGATGAAAAGGTTAAAAACCACCAGAGGATAATTGAGACCAGCCTTCGAGGAATTTCCCATCATTTGTGGGTCAACATCGATTTTTAAGCCATAAAAGCGGAATATTTTGATCAGATTTCTGAAGCCAACACCCTCGTACAGGGCCCTGATGCTTCTGGGCCGATCCCCGAATTCTGAGACATGGAACGCAAATTTGCGATTGGAAATTTCCATTGTGGAATTCTGGAGCTGTGGACAACGAATGGCAATTTGTTGCCCAGTTCGTTTCCATGAGCTCGAATTACATTATGTTTGTTCTAAGAACTGACAAGGCATGTACATGTACATGTATGCTTTTGCATATTGACAAGTAGTTTTCTGTCAATTGGGTGCTTTGCAATTTATAACTCACCTTTCCAGTTCGAGAAAAGTATGCGAGAAACAATTAAGTTGCTTTTAATTTAATTATATTGCTGCACATAGATGTAACATGATCATTGATGTGCTAATACAGATGCCTGGATTTAACTATATATTCCAAAATACCATTGCTCCCAAATACAAATGCTTTCATGTCACTTTTCAAAGTCCTTACAATTGCGTGGGCATCACTAATGTCAAATGTTATAATAATAATATTTCGGCCATGTTTGAAAAACGGCTAAAATATTATTAAAATGAAAATTTCAGAGTTTTTATAATAAGCAAGTACCTGCGTACATGTTGCAATAATACACACAACCTCGTAAAAACACCATTTCGAGTTTGTTTATTAGGGACTCTACATAAACGATGTCGTTGAACCAATGTTGGAGGAGGTGGGGGGTCAAAAAATCAGACAATCATGGACAAGGTGGGTAGGGGTCGTACAGTTCGAATGTCCGATTTTATTAGTAAGGCACTAGAGTTTTACAGTTACCAAGCCGAGTGAAATCTTTCTATAATCACCAATAAACGAGTCAATTGTCAAGTACGCATTGTGGGGTTGTGTAACGTTGCCTTATTTATCATACACTAGAAAAATGGAAAATAATGGAACGATTAATTGACCAAAGATAGAATTTGTCGGTATTGCAGCATGGTTTGTGAGCAGGAAAGTCAATTTTAAACATGGCTGCACCATCTCTGTAGATATTTGAAGAAGTACTTCTAAAAGAATGATATAAACTTCCATTTGAGACTTTTCAAGACTTGAACGACTCAATTATTAAAGGTGAATCGGCTACGTTGACCACATTTTAACTGACTTGACGGTCACCACATTGACGATTATTAAAGGTGAATAGGCTACGTTGACCATATCCACTGACCGGACAGTCACCACATTAATTGAATGGAAGACGATCTCAACATGTTGACTACCTCAGTATGTTGTATGTTGATCACTTGGACTATGACACACAATAGTATAGTATTTGATAGTATGAATTGATAGAAATCTTTGAAATCTTGAATATGAATTTGACAGTGAATTGAATAGTAATTTACTCTCAGTATGTTGATCAGCATTGCTTCAACATGTAAAGTCATGGATGATTAAAGTTATTGGCGGACGGAAAAACTTGTACTGTAGTCTCATGAACAGCAACTGTCTCTATTGAGGTAAAAGGGTTCATTTACGGTATAAAGGGTGCTTGGCAGTAAATAGGGGGAATTCCTTTTTAATTTGAATCCTAAAAATAAAGCACTGCATAGGGTAATTGTAGGATAATTGTCTAGATATGCATTCTAATCTTGCAGAATTAAATTTTTAAGTACACTGTAAGGACATTGGTTTGATTGAAGCCTGTGTACGTACATTAGTGTTTCTATGATATAATTCCAGTAATACTGTAGAGTTTAATTGCTGGCTAAATTTGTAGCACGTGAACAATAATGGTACTGTATTATGAACATTTTTATAAGATAATTTATGACCCTAAGCATTTCTTTTAAATTGGACAGTTTCTGCAAGTGAAGTTCACGGAATTAAAATCCTGTGGCAGTACAAGCCTCGTTTCATATGTTGACCACGTCCTTATGTTGACCAGTCTGCTACAGACCCTTGGGTGGTCAACAGAGGTTCTACTGTACACAAATACATGTACATGTACTGTACTTGTGTGTGTTCGTTATGATTCCAGTATTATGTTCAACTCAATGTGCTGGAATAGGATGTAAAAGCGTTTGGGATGGAATGAGTTGTCAAACTGGGACTATTAATTATTGTAAATTAGGTTAAAGACTTTACCTTATCGTTAAGTGCTGAGCAGGCAGACACTTTCAAGACCATCGTAATGGTTTTCCAGACAAAGATCGGTACCCCGACACAAATGGCAATCTTGTCTTTATTCAGCATGATGTGAGAGGCTCTGAAGGCGCTGAGCAAGCTCACCATATCAATCAAAAGGCTGATGCATAGAAAGGGGGCGAAGATCTGGTCAGCTTGCTTGACCAGTTGACTGAGTCTCTGATGGTGAAATTGACGCTTGGCCAACGAAATGCTGGGCATTGATTGACTGGCAAATTCACTGTATTGGTTGATGTCGTACTCGGTGATTTCCGGGACGGGCAGGTAGTAATCGAACATGGAATCGAGCAGTTTGCAAACGAAAATGACGAAATAGTTGTAGAAAATGTAGTGGGAAACAGTCAAGAATGACCACAGACAGAAGATAAACTCCAAGCTTTTATACACTATGTACCCTTTGAAATCCGTTGTTATACCGCTGTAATAAGTTTGGGCTTCTCGTGACTCCATGCTGAAAAACACTGTCAAGACGTCCCAAATTGAGGTAATGATGGTTGCTGTGATGAACATCACGGCCCAGCGTCTTAAGTTTCCAAAGAACATTTTGTCATTCGCCTGGAATTTGAAGTCAGCGATTGATGAGGCCAAATTCCAAAGGAATATGTGAAGTTTTTTAAAGTTCAGGCAGATTTGTACGTAATGGATGGAGCAGCCGTAATTGAGGATAGCAAACGACATCACGTAACATACGTTTTCTATGGTTGATCGACTCTGATCAGAAGTCATGTCAAACCACATTTTCGATATAAGGGCGATGGTCAGCAGGCTGAGGCATACATTCAAAGCAATGACCGGTAAGATCAGGCCTGGTTTAATGGAATTCTCAATGGATTTAGGACTGGTGTCGATTTTGAATCCGTGGAACTTGAACATTCTAACCAGGAATTTCAGGCCTACATTTTGGAAGAATTTCTCCATATTTTCTGTCGCATTGCTGTTGTCCTTTGCGTTGACATCCAATTTTTTGACATTTTGTCCATACATGGTTAATGACTTTGTTGCTTGCGCTGCAGTTATCGCACCGAGACACGTACAAATATCTCTGATAGTTCTGTCCCTAAGATAATAATGCAGTGAGTGCACTTGCATAAATTATAAGCAAATAGCGGTAATTGGTTGGCTACACTTTACTCATGTCTATTAAGTGGTAATGTCACGAATTCAATTACTGTGTGATACACTTGGGGTTAGATCTATCCCCATGGATACTATTTACAGATGCATTTTCATAATGAACTGAAATATGAAGGCAACCCACTTTTGCTAATTGGAGATGCTATGACCTACATTGTGGGCGAAAACTGATTGGCACTGGTAAAAATTTGATGATAAATTAGTACCCACTGATGACTGCCGATTTGAAGCCAATTAGAAGTCAATTTATGATAGAATAATATCCATAAATTTGCTGATTAAATTGTATGTAATTATTTTTGTCCATTATCTATTTATTACGAATTAGTTGATAACTGATTATGCAGTTATCCTGAACGGAAGGATGGGACCCAATCGGTTAACGACTTTTCGGTCATCCTGCTCACTTCAAATATCGCAACAAATTAATTAACAACTGGCGATTTTTAGTTCGAATGAATTGAATAGTTTTTCTATTGTCGTGGGGTAATGCTGCCCTGCAGGAGGCATTCACCCATAGCATTACTGCAATCAGTGATTGCCTGCTTAAAGGGTTGTAATCTACATGACTCGCTTAGCTGCATCTGTTACGCACTGTATTAGCCCTTGTGCCCCTAATCACCAAATCTACTGATTTCTATTTAATGCATTTTGTTAGTGTGACAAAAGATCAACTAAAACAAAAACGCTTTGAACCACTATGCAATTTGTGAATCTGGATTAAATTAAACACTAGGAAACAATAAGCAATGTATTTTAATGTGCTGAGCAAAAGTGATTTGAACTAAATTCTGTTGGTAATACATTAACTTTCAATATACTGCCATACATACAAGATCTACTCCATGCACCTATTTAAAGTACATGTATATGTTTCTTAACGTGACGATGTTAATACTGAAGGAAAATTTGACTTTGCCAGTTGTGTTATAGTAATTCGAGGCAGGTGCAAAATGTAATTGATAGTTCCTTTAGGACCATGGCTAAGTCGTTAACATATGCTTGAAGTCTAGCTGTCTTGCCTCATGTCCTTCAAAATTAATCCGTACGAAAGAGCAGTGCCAGCAACCTAAAATTGCAAACAATTTTTTAACAACCTTTTGCAATAATTTAATCAGCATTGAGAGGTGTTAAACACGATGAGTTTACTGTGAATATAAATGTGGATCGAACTGGAATGAACCCTCCATAGCTCAGGGCTGTGCTGTTCGTGATTTGCTCATTGAGATATAGGAGATAGTTGATGTGCTCCTGAAAAGAAAGTATATTTAAGTGAAATATTTCGTCAAGCATACTTGGTTATCAAACAATGCATTGTATTGTATCGTAAAATGACTAATTACCCCAGAACTTCGATGGATTTCCTCTATTGACTTGGGAGCAGGGGTGCGTTTCAAGGTTGTTGTTATCTAAGAGTGTTAGAGTTATTAGCAAGGCAAGCTTAATTATTTATGGACAAACTTACGGACATCAAGTGAATTTTCAAAATAAATTTGATATATATTATTATTAAATAAATTATTAAAACTGTATTGTTTTGTAAATATTTCAATTCAAATTAATGGCAAATATTTCTATGGCAACACATTGCATATGTTTTAATTGTCAAGTAACATGTTTTACGTAAAAATAATTCCCAATTTATTGGGAATGAAATTTTCAGTTACATTTCCCCATTATGCTTTCCAAATATTTCTATCTTTGTTATTCTTTCTGTTCTGTTCATTACTTCACAGTCAGCATCAGTGTGCTAGTTGTTAAAATCTCTTCTCAATTAACAATGTGTTCTAATAGAGATATATTTCCATTCATTGTAAAGAAAATATTTACAAAATAATATAGTTATAATAACTGTTAGATACTTAATTGTGCTGCATTTTTTGCGACAAGGAGTACATTTTCTAGTTTAATTTTAAAATTTATTCGAGATTGTTATTGTGAATAAGTTAGTCCAGAAATAAATTGTACAAACAAACGTTAAGTACATTGCGAATTATTTTGGCGTATAATGTATTTTGGCATAAAACATAAGCAATTTGAATGCAAATAATTACAAACTAATGAACTAAAGATGTGGGGCAACGAAAAGAATCTAATATAATAGCATACAATATAATGAATGAAGGTAATTACCTTATCATTGACTTTCGAGCACGAAACAGCTTTTAGCATAAAAAGCCCAATTTTCCATAAGTAGAAGAGACCGTTGAGAAAGGAGAAAATGAGAGATAACGACACTAACTTTTCGTACGTTCTGAATGCGCAAATAATACTGATAATTTCGCTTAGAAGCCAAATAAACAAAAATGAGGCGAAAATTTCATCGGCTTGCTTTACCAAAATGCAGAATTTTTGGTGCAAAAACTGTCGTTCTGCCATGGAGATGGCGGCCTCGTCTGTTTTTTTCAAATTTCTAAATAGCCCAATTTCGAACTCAGTGTCGTTCAATTTCGGCAGCTGGCGTTCGAAAACCAAAACCAGCAATTTGCAGGAAAATACGATGAAGAAGGTGTAAAAAAACTGGAACGATTCGTTGAACATTCCCCAGAAAAAATAAAAGATTTGGGACCCTCTAAATATGAGTTCACCTATTGGCTCACTAACTTCAAATAATTTTGACGAGGCATTTTTGGTCTGGTCAGGCTCCATACCACTGATGGTTACCACGGTACTCCAAAACGTGGTAAACAGTGTGAAAACTATCAGCATTATCAGCCATTTTTTCACTCTCTTTGGGGTGTCCGCATAGGACTTGTCCTTGAAGGTGATGTAGTCAACGGTCTCGGCCATGTTCCAAACGAACGTGTGGATTTTTTTGAAATTCAAACAGGCGTTTAGGTAAATGTAGAGACATCCAATGTTCGAGATTCCAAAGGACATCATGAAAAATACGTTTTCCAAATCCAGCTTGCTGGTCTCCCTGGTTACAAAATTATACCAGAGAAAAGCAGCAACCGAACAAGCCAGAATACTGACAAGTAAATTGAAACATATGATGAACCAATTTAAAGCTGGTTTGGTGGATTTTTCGACAGTTGATGGTTTGACATCTAGATCGAACCCATAAAAATTGAAAATTGTGACCAAAATGCGAAAGCCTGATTGTCTCAAATCAAATTTTTCCTCGAATGGAATCGGATTCCTGGCGAAATCTTGAGCTTCAAAAGTAAAACGTTGACTGGGGTTCTTAATTTCTTGACCTTGCATGTCTGCCATATTTTCGTGCCTAATTGTCTTGATGAAAATGTAGCTGTAAGCTTGTGGGACTCGAACTCTCTACTTGTGCAGCAATTTCGTTTATACATGAACTTTAAGTTAATTTGATCAATTATAAATTACATTGTTTGTTCAATTAGGTAATTACATAAATAAAAAGCATTACATTGTGGAATCAAACAATTAGAACTAGGCGCTATTAAGCAGTCACATAAGGAAGAAAAAACCAATACATTTAGGACCACTTGAAACTTTTGCGTTTCGGTTCAACTTTCTTTAATATATCGCTTCGACGTGGTGTCCATCTAGTAATTAATTATTACTTAATTATACCCATTGGGGATTAAAACATGTTTAGACGTGGGATTAAGAAACTCCAATAATAAGGAATCGAACTTAAATTGAGGTAGATTACGCGTGGAACTTTTGATGTTGTGCTAGGTTTACCTGTTAATATCCCAAAACCAATAACCAATTAATTGATACCAGGTTTGTTCATTTACTCAACTCAATGTTTGTTCAAGGACTTTGTTCCGACACGTTTATTGGATTTATTAATTTGATAAAGGTATCGATTTGCTATTAAATGAATGTGCAATGCACATGGTACATACAGTACCGGTAGTTACCTTGACCCAATTTGAAACTCAGTAATGATAAGTCTGGCTAATTTTTGTTTATGTGAACTTTTGAGAAGAATTAAAAGGGGTGTATATTTATACGTCTTAGACGCGAATACATTGGTAAACTATAGGTAGAAAAGGCGAAATATTATGTAAATGAACCTATGAATTAAAGCCCAATCAGAATTAGATGCAATGTCTTCAAATAAACAGCATTTGCCAGTTTTTGATCCTAGAACTGCTTACTGGCGCAATTTTACTAGTTAATGTTGGCCTGTCTTGATCTTTCTGTCCATTGAATAATTTTTAATCAAATCGTTTGTACATTTATAATTATGGAATTAACATTGCAGGGTACCATTTACATGACTTTATTTTTAAAAAGTACCAGTGAAGGTTTACTGAAAGCCAAACAACCTAACAGATGAATATTACATTAACCTCACAGCTATTGAAAACCTAACATTTTACCTCTAGGTTTAAAAAATAATCATGTATGTATTTAGGTGTTCTCCTAATTCTATTCAGCATTGAGATAATTCAATTTCAATTTAATTATTCATATGAATGTATTCAAGAAATCATCAGGGTGGTGTTTATTTTGTAGCATATGGTTTTACTCTTACTTGGAGACTAGTGCACAATACAGTGCACAATACAACGCAATTTACCAATGAAGTTAGTACATTAAGACGAGTCACCAATAATAATTGGAACATACGTGTACATTTTTGACACACATTTCAAAACGATCACAGATACTGTTACTAACGATTACGTAATTGAAGACTTGAAGAAATTGAGATTTCCTCGTATTCTCTTGCAAAGCTTTCCAATTTCAAATCCACTGAATAATGCAGCAAATTAAGCAAACCGACCGATATTAATACATGTATATTCGAATTAAACATGACTTAAAGCATACATTACACACATTTACAAAGGTAGAGCTATATACTCTTCAGCACAGATAAAATTACCCAAGCTTTTTGGATTTTAAGCTACAGATATAATGTACTTTTAATGTTTGGAGGTTGGTCCCGGCTGCTGCCTCATTGTCGTCTAATGTCTTTCAAAATCAATCCATATGAGAGAGCAGACCCAGCAGCCTAAAATAAAGTAAATGTAGAAATTAACCAACCGTTTAAAAAGGTTCGTTTATGTTATTTTTATTGTAACCGAAACTTGTTGATAGGTACTGTATTTAGGGCATGCAATGTTCACAATATAAAGCACGTTGTTTATTGTTAGTCACATTTGACAGTGGTAACTCACCGTAAAAATAAACGTGAGGCGGATTATAATGATTCCTCCATAAGTCATCAATGTGCTATTCATTACGTGTTCTTTGAGATACAGCAAGTAGTTGATACGTTCCTAAGATATACACATATAATACAAGAAGCTGTTACCTCATTTTTAGTACAATTTCAAATTTGTAAGTTTTTCGGAAAATAGTTCATAGATCATAAGATGTATACATTGTCTGGGAGTTAAGATTTCGTAATTTTTCTTCAGCAAACAAATGTTATCTGCAAGTAGTTCTTTGAAATTCTATCTGAGACGTATTCTTAAAATAAATGTGAATCTTTTTGGCAGAGATGCCCAATCATAAAAACAGAGCGCTCTAAATGGCCAAATTACCATTATGTTTAAAAAGACTTTAAGGTATTATGTCACAAAATCGTCAAAATTGATTAAAAAATAATGGACATCAGGCAACCAAAAACTAATTTTGTTTTGCAAAACTGTATGGAAAACAATGGTTTTTAACCCAAATTTGTAATAAAAAAAGAAAATACTAATTCAACGTTTGGCTTTCGTCATCGTTTGCCCAGCCACTCCACCTATGATGATGACATAATACTTGAACGTCCCCATACTCATTAGTCTAATTTAATTTATTCAATCCTCTCGGTCCCGATCTTTGGCAAACTTGCATTGGGCATTTTGAATGGTTTTGTTATTAAAAAAACGCGAGCTCGGAAAGTGTGGATATGAATTAGAAAAGTTCTGTCTGATTTTAAAGAATGTTTAGCGTGCGCACATTAGTTTTAAAAACGTTTAACATTATTGTTAAGAGAGAAAAAATCTTACCCCTGGTTTGAAAAGTAAATCGTTTGGTATCTTCTGAGAATGAGCTGTCTCTAAAGTGGAGGTTACCTTAAATTTACAAAATTCAGTAATTAGAACAAACTGCTAATAACTAAAATATAACAAACAATCTTGCAATCTTGCCTTATCGTTGAGTTTCGCGCAGGCAACAGCTTTTACAAGAAAAATGGCAACTTTCGAAAAATAGTGCACCCAACATGCTATCGCATAGGGTAGTACATTGTACGAATATGTCTCGTAAGCTCTAAATGCACAAAGTATGCCCATAATTTCGATTACAAGCCAAATAAATAGGAAAGGTGAGAACAGCTCATCGGCTTGTTTCACCAAAATGGACAGTTTTTGATGCATTAATTGGCGTTCGGCAATGGAAATGCATGGCTGGTTCTGTTTTTGAGTTTGGGTTCCATTATAATGTCCAATTTCGTATTTACGAATGCCCTTGTGGGCCAGCTGAGAGTCGAAAATCAATGATATTAACTTGCACGAAAAAACGGTAAAATAGACGTAAAAGAGTTGAAATGATTCGCAAAACGTTGCCCATATAAGGAGAAATAGTTCCAAACATCTGAGTTTGGGATCATGAGTGCTATTCACAAGTTTGCTAGTAGAATTTCTGTTACTCGAGGTCTCAAAACCACCAATGTACATCCCAACATTCCAATATGTATTCAAAATTGTGAATATTATCAGAATTATTATCCATTTTCGGACTTTCCTGATTGTGTCCTTAGATGCCAAGTAATTAACTGCTGCCGCCAAATTCCAAATGAATTTGTGCACTTTTTTGAAATGCATGATGGCGTTCAAGTAAATGTACATGCTACCTGCTGGCAAAAATGCAAATGTGAGAACAAAAAATAAAGCTTCTACGTCCCATCCGCCATACTCTTTCATCGTTAAATTAATGCTTTGATACAGGGTTAACAAGCTCATAATCCCATGAACGATTACAATTGGATAAATTAGACAAAGGTTGAAAGCAGGCTTTGTCGATTTCTCAACGACTTCCGGATCTGTTTCAAGCTTTAACCCAAAGAATTTGAAAATTACGATCAATCCCTGAAAGCCTGCATTTTGCAAACGAAATTTTTTCTGGCAATACATCATTATTTTCGCAACTGTTTTCTCCTCTGTTAAAAAGCTGTTGCTCCCTATAGCTGGTCTGGAAATCCTAATTCAGGTTCTGGGCAACAATAAAGAGAAAGTTTTGTAGCTCAAGAAAGCTAGCTCTCTTGTGCTTAATTCCAGATTCTTAAAGAAAAGGCCCCGAAACCTTTATATAATTCCGTGTAATTAGTTAATGGCATCTAACAATTAATTTGAGAGCAAATCATTGTTTTATACTGTAAGTATTAAAACGTGACAATTACTATATTAATTACACCATAGTTGTTCGATCATTGATTTTCTTTAGGAAATAACCAGTACTTGTGTTTACTTGTTCAAGCTACTATACAATTATGCTAATTTCAGGAGAGAACTATAATGGCATTTCAATAACAATTTTAATTTAGAATAAGTTTGTTGTGCTAAATTGATTAAAACCCATTATTGGCATTACATAATGATGTTATATTAAGTAGTTATTTGCATAGTTCAATTTTGGGTTGTATTCTAAGGAAATAGATAGAAAGTGTGAATCAGTTGCATATTTGCAACACCTTGAAAAGTTGAGTCTACAATAGTTGTTTAGCAATTGACTGCCAATTATTGGTGGAAGGTTTATTTGGACAAGTTCTGAAAACAAAAACCACGGTGTGAAAGTCTTACCCGGTATTAACCATGGTGCATTTTTACATCTTAACTTTATTTTCTATTCGTGATGTGTTGTACTTTTCTAATTAGGTAGTGCTTACACAATTAGTTAAGTGCGCCAATTATAGCTTACAAATACAATGTAGTTAATTAATGCGTCTATTATATGTGTATTAAAACATCAATCGATGATGGTTTTTCCTTTCATGTTAGGTTCTAATTGATATTTTTATTTTACTATAAATAAAATCATGATGGCATTTCCACATAGAGAGTCGAAAATCAGTGCTATTAACTTTCACGAAAAAACGGTTAAATAGACGTAAAGGAGTTTGAATGATTCGCGGAATGTTGCTCATATAAGTAGAAATACTTCTAAACATCTGAGTTTGAGATCATCAGTGCCATTTCCAAGTTTGCTTGCAGAACTTCTGTCTCTCGAGGTCTCAAAGCCACCAATGTACATCCCAACATGGAATCGAGTGATACTTAGTATACGATTAATTATTTAGTGTCACTTTAATACATGTAGTTATTTGCTTAAATATTAAATTGCGTTGGATAGCGTAGAATATAACTTAATTTACCAATGAAGTTAGTACATTAAGACGTTTATACCAATAAATATTTGAACATAAATGTGTACATGTTTCACACACATGTCAACACTACCACGTAATTAACAATTAAAGTAATTGAAATTTCCTCTTTTTTTGCAAAGCTTTCCTATTTCATATCCACAAAATATTGTATCAAATTAAGCAAACCGGACGAACCATATAAATATAGTTGAAGCTAACATGTCTTAAAGCATACATTACATGTAAAGTGAAACCTCTTTATGTGGGACACCTATGGTGCATTCTGAAAGTGTTCCACTTAGCGAGGTGCTCCCAGTTAGAGAGTTTACCAAGTTTTTGGCAACTCGAAAAGTAGGTATGGTCCCATTGCTCGGTCAGTCAAAGTCACTCGAAAACCATACATACACTGAACATCATGTTCAATTTATCTAAACACAAGATTTTCTTTAATTTTGCGTGTACCTCTCCACGAGGGTGGGAAAGCTAACACGATTCAGGCGGTGTCATATATCCACGATGAGTAGGGGCTTCCTACAGAAGGGTGGGAAAATACGACCCGACCAGGAAAAAGCAATTTATTTAGCGTGAACTATCACATAATTCTCATGTTTTTTATCACTAGCATGAGCAGCGACATACAGGGGCCAAAAGTGGCTTCAGCGCTCCTTTGGAGCCGGTATCCACCCCCTGGGAGATGGAGGTCCAAGCCAAGGCATTTCGGGACCCACATGTGTACCTCTGCACGCTATAGCAACCTGATTCAGTTGGTTATGGTTTGCCATTTTGGCCAAAATCGAATCATTAAAGAGGGTTTTCCTCGTTGGCAGTGCATGAGACACTGTTTCACTTTAGAGTTAGGGGGTGGCACACTTACAGGGGT
>JAQGAF010004864.1:0-13291 GCA_034687865.1 Kryphioiulus occultus
ACTCCACAGGCAACAAACATCATTAAATACCCCTGAACTTTCGTGTAGGACGCATGCACTCGCGGCGCAACAGGTGCAGGACAGGGCATAGCTAAAGGAACGTACACTGTTGCAATGATATCGGTGTCCATGGCCCAAACGATATTGGTCCAAATGAGGTGGTAATCGTCTGATAAATTGAGTATGTCGATTTCACCCCCGACCGAAAGTTCGTTGTGTTGCGAGCCAGGTCAGTCCAAATTAATACTCGAGCTAATGGAAGATGGAAATTCGCGTTCGAATAAATTTCCACATCATTTTTGGTTTCTGAACTCGATAACGTGCCAAGTAATTCGTCGACATTTTACCCATTACAAACGTGCTGCGGGAGGCAGGTCTGTGACTGGTAACGAGCCGTACTTGATAAATTATGCATGTTTATGATAGCTACTTGGCAATTTACTAATCAGAGTACATGAATGTTGCAGAAGAGCGCTTGAATCTAAGCTATTCAGCGCAACCAATTCATATGTTTCAATCAGGCTAATTTGAACAATCAGCGATATCCATGCTTTAGTTTCATCGTGCATGCCCGTAATCTGTAATGGTTGGAAAAGTCAAGATCACGAAACTGGTCCCCGATAGTATTGTGTCAGATTGGTTCAGGACATGTTCGATTTCCTGATTTCTTGCACAGTCTATTCAGATGCCAGTGCAAGACTCGATATTTCTGCAATTTTGAATTATTGGTCTTCATTCACGATTATATTAGACAGTGAAATGTGTTAAATCGCACATCCTGGTGCTGCAATTTTGCAGCGTCGATTTCTCTTCGGAACGACCCTGGCCTTGGTCTTGGCTCAGAGCGATCAACCAATCGAAGAGCAGCCCTTGACCCACCAATAGCATCGTGGCCTCGTCGCAGAGGCCCATCAATAATTCTCGGCGAATCCTTCCTCACATCGGATTCCGACAGGATGACAGAACGCAGTTCCGGACTGCTGAGCGAGCCATGGTGAACCGTACCGTACTCATTGCAGATGTTGTCAAGTAACGAGCTGCTCTTTAATAATTCAGACGCATTGGCTGAGCGATACGCTCGGCACCGGATTCCACGAGCCTCGTGATGCCCTGCGTGAGCCCGGTGTCTTGTAGCGAGCCATGGCTGATGAATGATGCACGAGCCGTGTTTACGAGCGCTGCCAAATAATTCATGACCATTAAACAGGCCATGGGGCGGATGGCACGAAGGGATTAATTTATCTCTGCAGGAGAAGTTGGCACTGGCAGCGCTGCTTCTTCGTAGTTTCTGCTTCTCGAATAGGGGCAGCGGCCAAGTGGTCCAGGATTGGGCTTTTTTAAAATGGGCCCATAGCAAATATGACATTTTTAAAATGGGCCCATAGCAAATATGGCATTTTTAAAATGGGCCCATAGCAAATTTGCCATTTTGAAGGACAAATTTCAGTGTGTATCTTACGAGAACTATGAAAATATGGGTGATTTGTCATAAATGAAATCATCCTCGTGAAAGATTTTTTTTCAAGATGAAATAGACTCAGAAATATTTCTCGTAATGCAATCTTGAAGTGTTCGCCCTTCCCTCATTACAGATGTGCAGCTTCATGGACGACCTGAAGGAGGCCCTGCTGGACATGGTGGACGTGTCCTACTTCCGCAACGTCAAGTTTCTCATCTTCTGCATCTCCAACTTGCTGCTGTATATCTGGTACGACGTGCCCTATGTCTATATGACCGACAACGCCCTGGAGCTGGGCATTACGCACGAAGCGACCTACCTTATCTCCAACGTGGGCATCCTGAACACCCTGGGGGAGGTCATCTTCGGCTACGTGGGGGACAAGCCCTGGGCGAACAGTATGCTGCTCTACAGCGGCTCGACGGCATTGTGCGGGGCAGTCATCTGCCTCATACCACTGATCCATAACTTCGCAGGGTTGGCTGCCATTGCCGGCGTCTTCGGCTTCACCATCAGTGCCAACTATGCGCTCACCTCCATCATCGTCGTCGACTTGATAACACTGGAGAATTTCACCAACGCCTATGGGCTGCTACTTCTGGTCCAGGGCATCGCCAACCTCATTGGACCGCCTTTGGCTGGTCAGTATGGGAGGCTTATGCAAGATACATTCTGGCTGGCTTTTAGTTTTTAGTAAAGAACTAGCTAGATTTAGCCTTGTTTGGTTCCTTATAAATCATCACTATAGGTACAAATAATCTTTTCAGGATGGTTTCACGACATCACCGGGAGCTATGACCTGTCCTTCTACATGGCCGGATTCTGGATCTTCATGGCTGGCGCCTTAATCATGGTTCTGCCACTGTGGAGGTGGACTCAGCGAAGAGCTGCCCTGCGGCTGAGCAAGGCCATTGCCGCTGCCGGTGCCAAGTCCACCAACGGAGAGCCGAAGAACGCCGATGTGGAAAATAACCTGCCGCAGGAAAACCACCGTAAGCTGCGCTACCAGGACGAAGAGGACGAGCGTATTGCCAAGGAAATCCAGCAGAAGAAGAAGACGAAAGAAGAGACGGAGAACAACGGCGTTCCCAACCGACCTCCGAGAAACAACAAAGAAAAAACTCCCAAGAAGGAAACTCTACTATGAAGTTCTTAACTAATCAACAATTTTCTGATTTAGGATTCTTATTGCCGCAGAGTCCTCTGACCGGCGGGCGATGAGGCAACCCGCACGAGAGCGCAACCTTTAACCTTAATCATATCAGGTGCCGAGGTCAGCTCGTACGTCGGAGCCTCGAAGCTGCCATTGCTGAGCATGTACAAAGTGACCACAGACTGGTCATGCATCGCTCGTACGATGCAAAGAATTAGTTATTTTACGTTCAATACTGCGCTGGATGGCAAAGCCATTTTAAGAGGTTACTTTTGAACCACTTTACAGTAAGCGGCTTAACTTCGAGTTCCCCGACCTTAATTGGCAGTGCATAATTAGTAGTTGAAGTGGATTAGTTTATTTTGCATTCGTTTTATGTTGCCCCCTGAATTAATATGCCTCGATCTGATGGTGGCAAAGTTAATTTCCCCCAAGTTCAAAGAGGCCAATGGGCACCATTATTTTGAGTACATGTGCTAAACTGACAAATGCAAAGATTACGGCAACCCAGTCTGGTTGCTTCTTTAACATTTCCATGAAAATATTGTTTTCCGTTAATGTGTTCCATTTCTGCGCATTATTTTTTGAAAGCTTTCCATATTTAGAATCACATGAACTTTTTGTTTTGAATTTCCCTTCCAAGATAAAAGATAGTTACATTTATTTTCTGTTGACAGACGTCAACCCAAAGTTAATTACCATCTGCTTGTCCATTTTAGAAATGGATTGCATGGCATATTTATTAGCAAAATGCATAATAATGATGACCCGTGTATGAGTGATGACCCCGTTTTTAGCAAACGTTATCGGTTCGAATATAAATGGCCCATAGCCATGCAATCGGGCCAAGATGGGAGCAAACGCACCAGGGGCCGCCACAGGCAGACTTTATTGGCGAATAGCACTCGAGCCTGAATGGATAATGCAACCAGATTTGCGCATAATATTCACGGTACTATAAGCTTTGGCAATTGGTCGAGCCGTCGCGTTGTGAGAAATGAATAAAGTAACCTTCAAGTAAACTTCACGAATAGATCTGAGGGTCTCCAAAAAGTGTGTTTTGGGTGACTGGAAGTGCCGTCTAAAATGGCAACTTTGCACAGTGTTCTACTTCTTCCGGCTCCTTTATTCATCTGAGCGTGTATTCACGCGGTACCCGGTATATAGTTGCGGTACATTTCTGGATTCCCTGAGAAGTTGCAGAGATTAAATTGCCAGGGAGTAGCTATAAAGTCGATTGAATTTTGTAGTTCGACTTTCATTCGACTACCGAATTTTGCTCACACCAAACTTTGTCCTTTACTAATAGTAGCTTATTTCCATAATTAACTTTAGGCAAGAGTCATTTGTTTCCAAGCAGCATCTTGGGTCGTAGAACCCGATGTAGTGTTACCGATTGGAAATTTGCTTGGAAATCTTATCCAGTTATTACTTATCTTTCTCATTTTCCCAACTCTTATAACCGTATTGATCACTGGCCTTCTGCACGGCTACTGTAATGGCGGCCGGTATGGGCAATTTTCATTAAACCATGAGCAAATTAGCGATCCCATATTTTACTAACTGTTATTTAGAAGGAGCTTTCAAGGTAATCCGCAGTTTTGCTCATACTAAGACGCTCGGGACTATTTCTGGCACAATATACTTTTTTTAAGAAAGATGGTCGTATATCTATATATACTTAGCATTTTTTGTACATATTTCGAACTAGGTCCTGGGCCAGCTTTGTGGGCCCAATAAGATGGGGCCCTGTATATATTACCGATTTGTACAAAGTTTGGCTCTGATCGAGCATTTCTGTGGGTTCAACAGTTTAAACGGAAAGTTGACTTTGTTCGTTTTTCATTTGTAAGGGAGTAAATGGGGGTACATGGAAAAAGTTTTCTAATTCTCAGATGGGCGCCGTTTTGCTGAAATAACGCATGCTTATTTAGCAGTTGAATATATTAATTGCACTATAGATGGTGTGTGATCCCCATACAGCAGCATAATGATAGACGCCATTTTCCTAGCATAAGCAGTGTTGGGGTTTATTTAAAAAAAAAAATGAGTAATGAAATACTGAGGATTTTTTTAAAAATGTAAAAATATGCTCTAAGTAGAAATATTTGTTGAGATGATAGCAAAGTTTGGGAACATCTTTATGAAGATTGAAAATTGGAAAATTCATAAGTTCCGGGAAAGTGTGAGGAAACTTGCACATTTAAAAATGTGTGCGTTCTCTGCAGAAAAAATGAATGGATGATATTTGGAAACGTGGATAAATTGGAAAAGGCACATATAAATTGAATGAGTTTCAGAAAACTTGGAAATTTGTGATCAGTGGCGTTTGATTTGTAATTAGTTACATTTTTTAGGATATTCAGAAGCGTTTTTGTAAAAATCTGAAAGCATTTTCAAATATTGTAAGAAAAATGGGAATTTTTTGTGAAATTTGTAGAACTGTTGCTGGATTTGATGAATTCAGGTAAAAATTGAGGGGGGATGAGGGAATCTGGAATTATTGAGCAATTTAGAAGATAAAATGGAGAGT
Organism: Kryphioiulus occultus; assembly: GCA_034687865.1. NCBI lineage: Eukaryota > Metazoa > Arthropoda > Diplopoda > Julida > Julidae > Kryphioiulus > Kryphioiulus occultus. The sequence goes on from JAQGAF010004864.1 coordinate 5,146, forward strand.
ATCTTGTTTACTAACAAAATTCTAGCTTTTGGTAAATTCAAGAATGTTTATCAGAAGTGGGATCAGTATAATGGATTATTCAAGGTGTAATAAAAATATATTCAGGATATTGATATTTTGGGAGAAATGCATAGCAAACTAGGGGCAAATTGTTAAGTAGTAAGGATATTAGGGAAATTCAGCTAATTAAATAAGAAATGATCTGGAGAAATATGGGTAAACTAACGTAATAGGAGAGATGAAATATTCTGGAGAAATAGGAAAATGCCGTGATACGAAAGTGTTTAAACTAGTCTTTGTTAAAGAGGAAGTGACAGGGTTGGGCATAGGAGACACTACAACACCGTTCCCCAAATTTGATGGTCAAAATCGCTGATTTTTCTGAAAAGATCGGGATTCATTCCGATTATTTTTCCTCGGAAAATCCGTGCTTTTGTCAGCTTGCAGAGAGTGGCTTTTGGTCTAGAAATTCCTCGAAACGCATGCCTTCATGAATTTCCTGCCAAATATTAATTCGAACTGGCACTTCTTTATGGAAACGAGCACCGTGCACACTTGACACAAGCTATATTTTTGTAATATGATCCTGGTGTCTTTCAGCGTTTGTTGGTCTCTATAGACTAAGAACTGAAATGAAAATTATTTGGCAGCTGCTTAATCAGCATTTTTCTTTTTCATGTACAAAACAAAGCCCAGTTTATGCGAGGACAGTAAAAACGAGTCTTGGGCAGTAATGCGAGTCATTTGAAAATTGGCATTGATGATAGTAAGCTGCCTGTTGGTGTCTTGATTCTTGACATCTCTTTTACACAATTATCTTAGGCATTCTTGACATACAATGTCAGAACTGAAGAGAGCAACTCTGGATAGACATTGTACTTAGTTGGAGGTGAACAATTTTCCCCAATGTTGATAAAATCATTTCTACATTAGTTAAAAATCTATTCAAAAATAAATGCATGTAGAGTCTAAATTTCTATATAATTTCAAGGTTAGTTTGTGTAGTAATACTTTGTGATCCTCTTACTGCTCATGAGACGACTTCATTAGTTTATCTCACAGCATTCTGCCCTCGTCTAAATTGGGCCGAATACCCTAGAAATGGCGTAAATTGTTTTTTAGCTTTTGTTATTAGTTTTTTCCTCATCTCAGTCTGGATTTCTGAGCCTTTTAGTTCAGTTATAGATTGTGAATTGTGATTCTTGGCATTGAAATAAGTTTCTGTTGCTGGCGAACCACATGCTTTACACAAAATTGAATTACTGTATTATTTAGGTATATAAAAGTTAATGCCCTACAATTTTTTAATCTTCAAGTATTATCTAAAACCATATGTTCAGTTTTAAGTCATCAAGTGTGGTCTCCTCAGGTTTGCATTATTTTGGCATTTATGCATGAAGTTATGCAAAATTGCTGCCATTTTTTAATAGCTTTGGGCAGGTTCATGTATTGCCAATATTTCCCTTTAATCCTTTTGGATTGCAATGATTTCAAACTACATGTACTTGTTCCTTTAGGTCGTGTCATGTCTCTAGGGACTGTAACCAAGTTGAAAAGAGGTAACGGCCCAAGGCCCATTTGAGTTCATGTACCATTGGATGGCGCTGCGGTTTTCCAAATGGCTGACGGGGAACTTGTTCCGCATTTGGGCCGCCTGTTTGCGAAAGATTTTTATTATATGTATATATCTATATATTTGTAAGATATGTAAGATAGTATAATTCTTTGTTCCCACCGACCGCCATATCTCATATTTCCCCAACCTGCATGTCACATCCTCACGCCGACTTATTTGCCAAAATTCCCATTCTACCAGCGAAATTACTCGATTGTAAAAATGGAAATAAATCTCAGAGTATTTCTAAAGGTCCGCTTTGTTCTGTTCAGAAACTTGTAAGTTATAACCTGTGACCAAACACATGGACATGTTGAAGCCTGACAAGCACAGTGTCAGTGAAGATCGATTTGGGACCAAGATGGCGGCAATCTTTAAAATTGACAAACCTTTTTTTGCTAATATTCTGTTATAAGGTTACTACCGATTTCTTTAAAGAAATCAAAACTTATAAAGAAATTACTAATTTTCGCAGTTTTTTACAGAATCGCAAAGTCGTCAAACATTTCTAATTGAGATTTGAGTCGCAAGCATGCCATAAGAAATATTTTACAGAACAATTATTATATGTCACGTGCAACAAACACCGTAAGTATTGTGTTAATTCCTAATACAATTATTCAGCTTAGTTTAACTGCCTTCATGGAAAGCCATGTTTTTGATTTTCTTTCAGATTATTTAATACCTTCGGAGAATTTCGATGGTTCAAACTTCAATGGGAATATTTAATTTTCCTGCATGCTGTCGAACTTTCAAAAATCCAATGTGGGTTTCCTGAAACCACATACACCACTAATGAAAAGGTAAGATAGCAAAAACAAACTTTATTTACGAAAGATATAAATTATACTATTAAAGCGAGATCGAGCCTAGCTGACGCTCACTACGTTAGGCTTTTAAAAAGTTAATGTTTCACTTTCAATAATTTATGCACGGTATGTTGTGCTAAAAAGATGGGGATGCACAGCGCGAAGATGATGGGGTCGACGTACTGTGAGATTTGCGCCTTCTTTGGACCCCTAGCAAGCGCGCTAGTCCATTGAATTCCTTTACAAAATTGACGGTTAAGATCTGTGGGTGCGGCATGATGTCCTGGTTGCTCATCACCGTCATTGTTATTTGGTTGTTGTACGACATGAGACTGAGCGACAGGGCTAAAACGGGCAAAATATCAAGTTAAAAATTGCAATTTACATAAGTTGTCCAGCATTCATATAGTCTTCTACAAATACTTGCCTATGTTGGCTTGCGGAGGCCTCCAGTAGCAGATGGTTTTCACCTCGCGGCCCCAAGCCTGCATCAGGGTGCTTCCAGAGCCGACGGAGATGTTGGCCAGGGTCATAAGGTACTGCCGGCTGAGGAAGTTGATGATGATGCTAACGAGGAAGTCTGGTAGGAAGTTCCGAAGGTAGCGCAGGAGCGCTATGCTCACCAGGTACTTGGATGGGCTGTCACGGATCTTCTGCATTCGGCTCCTGGTGGTCGTAAGACGATCCAGAGCATCATGGTCACATGTCGGAAGCGAAAGCGTGACAAATCCATCGCCACCCGTTTCGCAAGCTTCGATGAAGTCCTTTGAGTATACTGGAATAGTGGTCATAATGTTCTCCGGCACGTCCAGTCCCAACGTTCGAAAGTATTGAGTCAATGCCCCAGCAGACAGGCTCACCAGGATTTCGTTCATGGTTGCCCCGCTGGCTTTTTTAGCTTCCAGCAGGATATCCAGGGGCAGAGGCTCTGACCAGGCCACCGCTTTCCTGCCAGAGCCAGAGTGCCGCAGGAGAGGATAATGGCTAGACCGCTGCAAGAACTCGTTCAGAATGATGGAAGGCGCAAGAACAATGGTGTGTAGCGTCTCCCAGATTTCTCTGAAGGCATCCTTCAGCATGATGTAGATGGGCCGACTGCTCTGGAGAAACAGCTGCACCTCTGTTGCCGCGTTACGGATGGTAGCGACCAATGCTTGGGCGGTGAGCAAGCCAAAATAGCCCATCGCCAGCGGGAGCCGCAAGATGCCTTTCAAAGACTGTTTCCCAAGGTCAACGAATGAGATGGTCCATAGCCAGTCAAAGCTGCCTAAAAGTCGAGGCAGGAAGTAAATGAGGCTTCCGGCACGATACCAAGCACTGCGACCAATGCACTGTGGATCTGTAGTCTCGTAGAGCTTTTGAAGCTCCCTGAAGAAGTGCTGAACGCCCTGAAGAACCTTGCGCAAGGAATACCAAGCGGCGTTGAGATCGTCCCTGGGCTCACTAGGGTCACACTTGGAGCACACAGAGCTGATGGTCGCCTGCGTCGTATCCAGGATTTGCCGGAAGGTCTGCTTGGTGGCACTGTTCTTGGCGAAGATTGAGTAGTTTTTTGGAATGTTCTGAAACGTTTGCAAGGACCTGGTGTGGATGAGCTGTGGGCGTGGGCCCGGGCCCGGACTCAGCGAACCATCTAAAACGGATTGGAAGATTTGCCCCGGCGTCATGCCCTCCGACACCAGATGATGCAGCCGGATGAAGATGCAAGCAGTGTCCTGCTTCAAGTCGGTGCTCTGCAGGCTGATCAGCAGCACCTTCCAAGGGGAAATTGTCTTCGGCAAGGGGTGACTGCACTGTGCGGTGATGAAGTTCTAGAAAAGATGACAACTTATTTCTTCTGGAATCTCACGTACATTTCTTGGTCTTATCAATAAACCCTTCAGGGGTTTCAAGCCAATGTGAACATTCATGTTCCATTCTGAAAATCTCTGGAAAATGTCACTTTACCTGTAAATTGGCCTCGTTGATTGGTCGATCTTTCCATCTGTAATCAGCCATGGTCACATGTTTGGCAATGTCGAAATTGTCATCTTTTTCCCATACGTGGCAACCAAACTTGGTCTTCAAGCGCATTTTCAAGTGAGGAAATTGCGGTCTGGTGCCTTTTCCACTCTGCGTCTTGTCCACGATCTCTGTCAAGATCCTGCTACGCAATTCCTCCAGGCTAATTCTGCCTTGCAGGGTCAACAATAAAGTGACCATGCTGGGGTTCCGTCTCGTGTCCAAGGTGCAGCGGAGGGAATCGCTGGACACAAGCCTGAGGTCAGGAAATATCCAATGAAATAGGACCCTGCCTGCTGCACGAATTGTTTTCAAACCTGAAAAAAAAATTCATTTATGATTCGAATGTCAAAAGATGTCTTGAATTTTAATTGTCAGTCATTCTGAATCCAGTGGAGTTTATTTGAAAACATAGTCGTTTAGTTTTCATTTTTCTTATCGGTGGGTGGATAAGAGTGATAGTCCAACCGAATTTTGACAGCTGTAATCGAGATTTATGGATTCATAAGCCAGTTTACAGTTTCAATTGCCCCATTTAGTTTTTATCTAGCAGAATAATGGAGAATAAGCGATCGAGAGGTCAAGAAAACTATGTGGAGCATTGAATTGCTTTCCACAACCTTATTTTTGAATCAGGATCAAACGCGAGGATTGAATTTCAAACCATTCCTTAAATTGTTTTGTTTTTTCGATACAACTGCGAATTTCTTAACAACGCATTAGCGCGCCCTAAGAATCACTCCGTTGATAAGTCCTTGCACCAACAGTTAACGAAAGGTTATCGTTCCTAGATTAACATTTAATGAGTGACTGATCCAAAGTCCAGTCATTCATTTGACATTTATACAAACATCACTATTAAAATGCGAAACCTTCAAATGAAATTCGGTTCGAATCGGATAATAGATAACTAGCTGCAGTTCTGCTTTCCAAAATGCTTAGATTAGAATTCTAATGGGGAATTAGGGAAAGGGAAGTTTAGCTTGAGAAAAACTACGAATTCGAGAAGTTTTTTTTCCAAAACCACGTAACAATTCGAAATTGCAAAACGAAATAGCGAATTCAAGAAAAAAAAATTTTGTTTTCAAAAACATGCACCAAATCGAAGTCTCAAAGAAAAATAATGAAATTGGGAAAAAATTCAAAAACATGCACCAATTATGAAGTCTCAAAGAAAAATACCGAATTCTAGAAAATAAGAATTATTTTCAAAAACATGCCCAATGCAAAGCCTCAAAGAGAAATAGCGAATTCGAGAAAAAAATTTTTTTTTCAAAAACATGCACCAATGCGAAGTGTCAAAAAAATAACGAATTTGAGAAAAGAAAATCAAAAACATGCACCAATTATGAAGTCTCAAAGAAAATAACGAATTCGAGAAAATACAATTGCAAAAACATGCACCAATGTGACTCCAGCAGCGGAAGTTGGTCAATTCCAGAACAGGGAAAGATAAATTACAAACTTTAAAACATCTACTTACATATGTAAAGATAGAAGGCTGGAGGGGCCAGAAGCAAGGCCAGTATAAAAGAGATGAACATTTTGGCAATGACGACGATCTGAAAGCGTTCCTCAATTTCCAGGACGATCCAAAGCAGCCTGGATGCAAAGACTCGGGTCCACGATCGTCGACGGCGTAGGTGAATCGCTCGGCGATACCTTTGGGGAATTGGAGTTGAGCAAAAGTTGAAAAATTTGGCTGAAGTTAGAATACGCTCTCTCAAGCATAGCCAAGAATTTGCCGTTGACTGCATGATATGTAGCGAACTTGTACTGGCCTTTGGTGCCAAGTGTGAGTCAGATCCAGCACACCAGCGGAATTTGGATCGTCGCCGAATTGCCAATTGGCAGCTCGAGAACGATCCAACGATTTCGTAAGAGCAATTTTTGAACGCCACAATTAATCAGTGGATATCTGCTGCAGTACGAACTATGAAACGTGTCCCATTGCCCCTGCATGGAGGGAGAGATAAACGTTTAGCTGATCCAATAATAGAAATTTAGTAAGATCACTCGATATGACGAATTGGTGCTTTAAAGTTTAAACAATTAATTCCCCTTCGAGGGATAAAGTTAACAAGTTGTTTCACCATTCACCATTCAGTACGATAATGCCCATTCCAATTACACTACATGTACATGTGGTATTTAGGAAATCGGCACTAGTTAGTAAATCGTGCATCCCTCTGAAAATTTGTCTCCAAAGTTGATTTTGGAGAAAATGGACCGTTGAAATATTGTCATAACAAAAGCGTGATCTTTAAGTGATGGCATATCGTCATTATCCGAAAACATTTCGAAATTGAGCGAAATCTTTTATCGAATACGATGGATTTTAGCCCCATAAGAACAAAACTGGCACACAACTGTTGGATTTTAACCCAAATTTTCATTTAAAAAAAATGATGACACTGCATTTGGTTGATCTCTTTCCATTATCATGCATACATCATCGTTTGCGCAAGCAAGATAAGCTGATTATAAAATCACAATAATTGATCGTTTTGAAAGTAATTTATTGTGGAACGTTCTGAAAGTAATATATTGTGGAACGTTCTGAAAGTAATTTATTGTGGAACGTTCTGAAAGTAATTTATTGTGGAACGTTCTGAAAGTAATTTATTGTGATGCAAAAGACAAAAAAAATATTCAGCTGGACATGGTAACTGCAAAATTATCAAGAAACTCCTTTGAATTGACCCCTTGACATCTTTGTAACGACTTTGTTCCACTATTCTGTCGGTAACGTTGCTCTCATAAAACTTATTGACACGAAAAGGACATGCTCGAAAGCTGGTCTTGCGCCAAACAAGTATACGTTATAGTACGTTATCGTTGCACTTCTGAACTTTTTTTGCCGATTTGTTTTTCGCGAAATCAAGTTACGGTATACTTAAATTTTAGAAAAAAAAATTGCAATAGCAAGAGTTTAAAATTGCCGAGGCCTATTCCACGCTTTAGTTTTTTTTCAGTTTAGGTTTGTTACCAATCACTAACCCCAGCCTTTACTTACCATTACATGACTAACATTACATGCTCACCTTGCGCCAAACAAATACATTATCGCACGTTATCGCTGCACTTCTGAACCATTTTTGCCAAAACTCAAATTTGTTTTTCGCGCTTTAACTTAGAAAAACATAGCAAAAGGAAGAGTTTAAAATTGCCGGGACTTCCACATTTTAGATTTTACAATTCCCAATTACTAATCCCCGCCTTCTACTTACATGATCACCATGATCTGGCCTGCGTCTCGCACCCGATTTAGTATCGGCAACAAGTGGCATTGGATGAGTGTAGGATTACGGGAGAAAGCCGGACTTTGTCAACGATTTGCATAAATCGGGTCGTCTTCGCAGGATCGCTACGGACCACGGCTGCATCCAGATGTGCGAGTTGGCGACGATCGAGGTCGTGCAGCTTCAAGACCTCCAGGCGATGCACTTTATATTGACGCTATATTTACGAGCGTTTGTGGTAGGCCCGCGCTAATTAGACTTGACAACCGTGTCATTAGCCTCATGGATGCCTGCAGAAACTATTTCCTGTTTTGCTCAACTCCTGGGGCTCCCGATACTGAGCTCCTCATTGGGCGCCCTGACGTGACCTTGCGCCCAATACTACATGTAATGTAATTTGATTGACAGCATTGGGCTGCTGGGTTCAAGACCGCTGGACATTAGAGGGTGTCAATCCTAAACAAATAATTGTAATTGAA